>QFAX02000647.1:32500-42500 GCA_003412495.2 Echium plantagineum
CGTGTCTAATTCATTTTTTTTCGTAATTAAAATAATAGGTTGAAATATCTATGTGATATTTTTCCAAAAAAGTTTTTTATTCAAGGATTTAGTTATTAATCAACAAAGAAAAATAAAAATTATTTAAAATTATTTAAAGGATAAGATAAATTCAGAAGCACTTTTTTATTTATTAAAATCTAGCAGACAGAATTCCATTGGTATAATTCGGAACCTTAGGTGGGGTGTCTATCTATCCTATCAAATATCAAGATTCAAAAATAGCGAGGGTTCTTTAGATTTATTTGTGACCTCCGAGGAGCCGTATGAGGTGAAAGTCTCATGTACGGTTCTGAAATAGCGATGGAGCAGTGATGTTATCATCGACTATAATTATCTAACAGTTCAAGTACAGTTGATATAATTGAAGCGCAATCAAAGTATGGTTTTTGGGGGTGGAATTTGTGGCGTCAACCTATAGGGTTTTTTATTTTTCTAATTTCTTCTCTAGCCGAGTGTGAAAGATTACCCTTTGATTTACCAGAAGCCGAAGAAGAGTTAGTAGCAGGTTATCAAACCGAATATTCCGGTATAAAATTTGGTTTATTTTATGTTGCTTCGTATCTTAATTTATTAGTTTCTTCATTATTTGTAACAGTTCTTTACTTAGGGGGTTGGAATTTTTCTATTCCGTATATATCCGTTCCTGTATTTTTTGATATAAATAAAGCCGGTAAGGTTTTTGGAACAATAATTAGTATTTTTATTACATTAGCTAAAACTTATTTATTCTTGTTCATTCCTATTGCAACAAGATGGACTTTACCGAGACTTAGAATGGACCAACTTTTGAATCTTGGATGGAAATTTCTTTTACCTATTTCTCTAGGTAATCTATTATTAACAACTTCGTCCCAACTTCTTTCACTCTAAAGAACTACAATAATATTCAAAACTTCTCTCAAACAAGAGAAAGAAACAAAAACCTTTTTCTAAATATTCACTATATGTTCCCTATGGTAACTGAGTTCATAAATTATGGTCAACAAACAATACGAGCAGCCCGGTACATCGGTCAAGGTTTCATGATTACCTTGTCCCACGCGAATCGTTTACCAGTAACTATTCAATATCCCTATGAAAAATTGATCACCTCGGAACGTTTCCGAGGCCGAATCCATTTTGAATTTGATAAATGTATTGCTTGCGAAGTATGTGTTCGTGTATGTCCTATAGATCTACCCGTTGTAGATTGGAAATTGGAAACAGATATTCGAAAGAAACGCTTGCTTAATTACAGTATTGATTTTGGAGTCTGTATATTTTGTGGTAATTGTGTTGAGTATTGTCCAACTAATTGTTTATCAATGACTGAAGAATATGAACTTTCTACTTATGATCGTCATGAATTGAATTATAATCAAATTGCGTTGGGTCGGTTACCGATATCAGTAATTGATGATTATACAATTCGAACAATTTTGAATTCCCCTCAAATAAAAAAATAGATCCTTTATTTTGTATTTTGTTTTTGAATCCAAAATTGTTCAATTTCAATTATTGAGGTTCAGTTTGAACCCAAAAGAATGAAGTTTTTGCTTGTTCAATACAAACTATTAATTTATTAGTGAGAATCTTAGCTTAATTTGAATTGCAAAATTTACTCTATTTTTATTTCAAATATATAGTTTCAAACTCGAATAGTAAATCTAGGTGGTCCAATAACTTTATCTACATCAATCTACACTTATTCGTTTTACAATTTTAAAGTATCAGAGTAACTTCTTTTTCCTGGTCAGGTCAATAAAATCATGAAAGATTTAGATTTTTATATTTTTTCTATAAAAAATGGATTTACCTGGACCAATACATGATTTTCTTTTAGTCTTTCTGGGATCGGGTCTTATATTAGGGGGTCTAGGAGTAGTAGTACTTCCCAATCCAATCTATTCTGCCTTTTCGTTGGGGTTGGTTCTTGTCTGTATATCTCTATTCTATATTCTATCGAACTCCTATTTTGTAGCTGCCGCGCAACTCCTTATTTACGTAGGAGCTATAAATGTTTTAATCATTTTTGCTGTTATGTTCATGAATGGTTCAGAATATTACAAAGATTTTCATCTTTGGACCGTGGGGGATGGAGTTACTTCGATAGTTTGTACAAGTCTTTTTATTTCACTAATTACGACTATTCTAGATACGTCATGGTACGGGATTATTTGGACTACAAAATCAAATCAGATTGTAGAGCAAGATTTGATAAGTAATAGTCAACAAATTGGAATTCATTTATCAACAGATTTTTTTCTTCCATTCGAATTCATTTCAATAATTCTTTTAGTTGCTTTAATAGGTGCAATTGCTGTAGCTCGTCAATAAAAATTCTTTAAAACTAGGAATTCAAACCAAACTTTGTTCTTGGTTATCCCATTTATTTTCCTTCATAAATTTTTTGATAAAAGAGAAAGACTTTAGGACGGTCTATTACTAACGGATTACTTTATTCCAGCCTTTCTATATGAAAGTAAATAGAATGCATTGAATTCTTTGAAATGAATCAAGATTGATAAGGAGTTGGTTAATGATACTAGAACATGTACTTGTTTTGAGTGCCTATTTATTTTCTATAGGTATCTATGGATTGATCACAAGTCGAAATATGGTTAGAGCCCTTATGTGTCTTGAACTTATATTAAATGCGGTTAATATCAATTTTGTAACGTTTTCCGATTTTTTTGATAATCGTCAATTAAAAGGAGACATTTTCTCTATTTTTGTGATAGCTATTGCAGCCGCTGAAGCAGCTATTGGACCGGCTATTGTTTCATCAATTTATCGTAATAGAAGATCAACCTGTATTAACCAATCGAATTTGTTGAATAAATAGTATAGTATTTATCATATAAATTTGAATATCTTGAAAAATGAAGGCGTGTTTACTATGTAAGGTATGATTGTGGGTACAAAAATATAAGAAATAAAAGTATTTTGGTTCTCTCTCCTAACAATCCAGAAGTGTAGATTTATCATAAAAAATCTGATAATTTATTGATTCATCTAGTATCTCAATATAGGATTCGTTTCTAAACTTACTAGATCGAAAATCTATAACGTTCAAAAATGTATAGATCCAATGTCACATTCAGTAAAGATTTATGATACATGTATAGGATGTACTCAATGTGTCCGAGCTTGTCCTACTGATGTATTAGAAATGATACCTTGGGACGGATGTAAAGCGAAACAAATTGCTTCCGCTCCAAGAACAGAGGACTGTGTTGGTTGTAAGAGATGTGAATCCGCCTGTCCAACAGATTTTTTGAGTGTTCGAGTTTATTTAGGATCTGAAACAACTCGCAGTATGGGTCTAGCTTATTGATCTGTTCCATAAAACTTTACTTGAATCCATTTGATTTTTTTTACCGACTAAACCCGTGGTCGAAAATCAAATGATTTTCGACCACGGGTTTAGTGGTCCAAGTGTATCTTGTCTTTACCACGAATTATTTTCCTTGGTTAACAATAATTGTAGTTTTCCCAATATTAACTGGCTCCCTTATTTTCTTTCTTCCCCATAGAGGGAATAGGCTAATCCGTTGGTATACTATAAGTATATGTATTTTAGAACTTCTTCTAACAACTTATACATTCTGTTATCATTTTCAATCGGACGATCCATTAATACAATTAGTTGAGGATTCTAAATGGATTAATTTTTTTGATTTCCATTGGAGATTGGGAATAGATGGACTTTCTATAGGGCCCATTTTACTGACTGGATTTATCACTACTTTAGCTACTTTAGCGGCTCGGCCAATTACTCGAGATTCTCGATTATTCCATTTCCTGATGTTAGCAATGTACAGCGGTCAAATAGGATTATTTTCTTCTCAGGACCTTTTACTTTTTTTCATCATGTGGGAGTTAGAATTAATTCCTGTTTATTTACTTCTATCTATGTGGGGAGGAAAGAAGCGTTTGTACTCAGCTACAAAATTTATTTTGTACACTGCAGGAGGTTCCGTTTTTCTATTAATAGGGGTTCTAGGTATTGGCTTATATGGATCTAACGAGCCAATATTAAATTTTGAAACATCAGCTAATCAGTCGTATCCTGTGGTCTTAGAAATAATATTATATATTGGGTTTTTTATTGCTTTTGCTGTCAAATTGCCGATTATACCCCTACATACATGGTTACCAGATACCCACGGAGAAGCGCATTACAGTACTTGTATGCTTCTAGCTGGAATCTTATTAAAAATGGGAGCATATGGGTTGGTTCGTATCAATATGGAACTACTACCTCACGCCCATTCTATATTTGCCCCTTGGTTGGTAATAGTAGGTACCTTTCAAATCATCTATGCAGCTTTAACATCTCTTGGTCAACGGAATTTAAAAAAAAGAATAGCCTATTCCTCTGTATCCCATATGGGTTTCATAATTATAGGAATTGGTTCTATAACAGATACAGGACTGAATGGAGCTCTTTTACAAATAATCTCTCATGGATTTATTGGTGCTGCGCTTTTTTTCTTGGCAGGAACAACCTATGATAGAATTCGCCTTGTTTATCTTGACGAAATGGGGGGAATAGCTATCCTGCTACCAAAAATATTCACAATGTTCAGTAGCTTTTCGATGGCTTCCCTTGCATTACCAGGTATGAGTGGTTTTGTTGCCGAGTTGATAACTTTTTTTGGAATAATTACCAGCCAAAAATATCTTTTAATCCCCAAAATACTAATTACTTTTGTAATGGCAATTGGAATAATATTAACTCCTATTTATTTATTATCTATGTCACGCCAGATCTTCTATGGATATAAGCTATTTAATGCCCCAAACTCTTATTTTTTTGATTCTGGACCACGAGAATTATTCCTTTCGATCTGTATCTTTTTACCCGTAATAGGTATTGGTATGTACCCCGATTTTGTTCTTTCTTTATCGGTTGATAAGGTTGAAGTTATCCTATCTAATTTCTTTTATAGATAGTTTTATTTTGATGAATAAAACAAACAAAGAGTCTTTTTTTTATTTTTCATTGTACAAATTGTACAATGAAAAATAAAGGTTTTTTTATTATTTTAAATTAAGTAAAAAATAAAAAAAAGAATTGGAATACCATATGGTTGAGAACCGTGTAAATCAAATAGTGTATTGATTCACACGGTTTGTGTTGATTTATACAAAGTTTTTTTGTCTGTAATTCGTAAGAACCCTTCTTGAATTCAATTAGATGGTAATGCAAATGAACCGTAACTGTGCAGTCCTATTCCTAACAGATTGACCCCAAAATAGCATATCCAAATTAGAAGAAAGCCTATTGACGCCACAATTGCAGAATTTGTCCCCTGCAATTTTCTATTTGTCCGAGTATGCAAATAAATCGCGAATATGATCCAAGTAATAAATGCCCAAGTTTCCTTCGGATCCCAATTCCAATATGATCCCCATGCTTCGTTAGCCCATACTGCTCCCGAAAGAACCCCCACAGTTAAAAAGATAAATCCTAGACTAATAACTCGATAACTCCAATAATCCAATTGTTGAATTAATCGAGACCTGTAATAATTCTTAGCAGAAATAAAAGAAGTGTTTTTTAAAACTAAAACATTAATTCCTTCATTCATGTATTGGATCTCGCTGAAGAAAAACGAGGCACTTGAAAAATCATTACTCTTCAAAAAAAAATTTCTTCTTTTTTGAAATGTAATAACTAAAAGTGCTACTGATAATAGTGATCCACATAAAAGGGCTGAGTAGCCCAATATCATCATACTTACGTGCATTATTAACCATTCAGATTGAAGAGCAGGTACTAATATTTCAGATTGATGTATTTCAGTTAAAAGACCTGAAGTAGCAAAACCTTGGGTAAAAATAGCACTTGGGCCTGTTATTGTACTTAAAATTTTTTTCTTTTTTTTTAAATACGGAGCAATATGAATAAGGGAGAAACTCCACGAAAGGAAAATTAATGATTCATATAAATCACTTAGTGGAAAATGCCCCGAATAAATCCAACGAGTAATTAATAATCCCGTTATACATAAAAAAGAAACAACTATGCCCTTTTCTGACGAATCATATAGTTTTACTATTTCATTAATTAAATAGTTTATCAACTTAATTGTAATTACAATTAAAATTATCGAAAAAGAAATATGAGTTAATATATGCTCTAAGGTTGAAAATATCATAAAAAATCTTAAAAAAGGAAAAGTACCTTAATTTGAATTACAAAATGGAAATCGGGAATTAGATTCATTATAGAATCTATTTCTCTTTTTTAGAAGAAGGCGTGCCGCTACTCGGACTCGAACCGAGATGCTCTAGCACTGCTTCCTAAGAGCAGCGTGTCTACCAATTTCACCATAGCGGCTTGTCTTCAACTCATAATAGTCTATGAATAAGCAATCGTCGAGATTGAAAGAAGTTAATTTCGTGCAATATTCTTTTTTAAGGAAAATTTAGAATTAGGGTTCATTGTTTCAGTTTTAGATTTTAGTTAACTTCACTTAGGACTTTCATTTATTTTGTGTTTTCCTGACAACGTAATTCATGTAATTCTACAGTTCTGTTCTTATCAAGGGTTATAGAACTGAAAAAAAACTTTTTTTTTGAATTATGAGAAACAAAATCAAGTTGATGGGACCCCCCCTTGTAAATTATAAAATTTACTAAAAAGAGAGGGAACTTTGTTCCTTGTTTTTATTCTTTTGTTTTGTCAATATTTATTTTATTAAAAATAATAAAATAAAAAAAGATTTGTTATTCTACAGGATGAAGTAAATTCAATTTCATAGTATTGATGAGTTTAATAAGAATAGGTAATGAAAATCATTAATTTGAAGTTTTGATAAAAAAAATGAATCAATTTTTCAGTTAAGTTGATTTATATTATTCCAATCTTTTTTATTATTTAGTTCTTTGTCGCACAACAAAACTTTTTGACTTTCCTGTAGAAAGAGACTTTCCTAACGAAAAAGCTTTTAACGCTGTCCAATACCCCTTTTTTTTCCAAACATTTTTACGAATACGCTTTTTTGATATAGAAGTACGTTTTTTTGGAACTGCCATTTTAAAATGAATAAATTACTTATTAGTTTAGCTGGATGTGAAAGACATCTAGTGTAATCATTGCTTATTGTTCATTATCTATTTATTCTTTACCTAATATTCTGTTTTCTTCATAAAAAAGAAATCTAGCTATAGGATGAAAGATATGTTATTTTTTTTTATTTCGCATTTTTATTTCAAGCTATATCTAGAGAAGCTACCGTGCCGTGTAAATCGAATTGATTGAACTTAAACTTATAAGAGTTGAAAGGGCTCTTTATTCTATTTCTTTTTGTCGATTGTCGTTGTTCTACATTTTATTTCTTATTTCATAAGAAATTTATAAAGTGTTTATAAAGTGTAAGATAGAAACTTCACTCCTGCTTAATGAAATGAAAAAACCAAATTTCCTTTGTTTATCTTTGTTTATATTAATTTGAATTTAGACACTTGTAATCAACCTTGCTTATATCATTTGACCAATTAGAACTTCTTGATTTGAATATTTGAAGTATTTCGCAGAGACTCAGAACAAATTCAAATTAAAAATTATTAAATAATATTAATATTGAAGTTCGTTTAAGTTAATGCATATCTTTATTTTCTATTGGCTTCTTTCAAAGATCCGGCGAATCGTAAACAATTAATTAAGTAAAAATTAAAAAACTTTTTATGGAACAGACATATCAATATGCGTGGATCATACCTTTGCTTCCACTTATGGTTCCTATGTTAATAGGAGTGGGACTTCTTCTTTTTCCGACAGCAACAAAAAATCTTCGTCGTATGTGGGCTTTTCAGAGCATTTTATTGTTAAGTATAGTCATGATTTTTTCAATCAATTTGTCTATTGAACAAATCAATAGAAGTTCTATCTACCAATATCTATGGTCTTGGACCATTAATAATGATTTTTCTTTAGAATTCGGCTACTTGATCGACCCACTTACTTCTATTATGTCAATATTAATTACTACTGTTGGAATTATGGTTCTTATTTATAGTGATAATTATATGTCTCATGACCAAGGATATTTGAGATTTTTTGCTTATATGAGTTTTTTCAGTACGTCCATGTTAGGATTAGTTACTAGTTCTAATTTGATACAAATTTATATTTTTTGGGAATTAGTTGGAATGTGTTCCTATCTATTAATAGGATTTTGGTTTGCACGACCTGCTGCGGCAAATGCTTGCCAAAAAGCGTTTGTAACTAATCGTTTAGGCGATTTTGGTTTATTATTAGGAATTTTAGGTTTTTATTGGATAACAGGTAGTTTCGAATTTCGAGATTTATTTGAAATATTCAAAAATTTGATTTCGAAAAACGAGGTTAATTTGATATTTGCTACTTTATGTGCCGTTCTATTATTTACCGGTGCAATTTCAAAATCTGCACAATTTCCACTTCATGTATGGTTACCTGATGCCATGGAGGGACCTACCCCTATTTCGGCTCTTATCCACGCGGCTACTATGGTAGCCGCGGGGATTTTTCTTGTAGCTCGTCTTCTTCCTCTTTTCATAGTTATACCCTATATAATGAATTTTATAGCATTGATAGGAATAATAACAGTATTATTAGGAGCGACTTTAGCTCTTGCTCAAAAAGACATTAAAAGGGGCTTAGCTTATTCCACAATGTCTCAATTGGGTTATATGATGTTAGCTCTGGGTATGGGGTCTTATCGAAATGCTTTATTTCATTTGATTACTCATGCTTATTCCAAAGCATTATTATTTTTAGGATCCGGATCTGTTATTCATTCAATGGAAACTGTTGTTGGTTATTCTCCAGATAAAAGTCAGAATATGGCTCTTATGGGAGGTTTAACAAAACATGTACCAATTACCAAAACTTCTTTTTTATTAGGTACACTTTCCCTTTCTGGTATTCCACCTCTTGCGTGTTTTTGGTCCAAAGATGAAATTCTTAATGATAGTTGGCTGTATTCACCAATTTTCGCAATAATAGCTTGGTCAACAGCAGGATTAACTGCATTTTATATGTTTCGTATCTATTTACTGACTTTTGAGGGACATTTAAATGTTCATTTTCAAAATTACAGTGGTAAACAAAATATCCTCTCCTATTCCCTATCTCTATGGGGTAAAAGGGGTTCGAAAAAAATTAACAAAAATTTTCGTTTGAATTTGAATAATAATGAAAATGCTTCCTTTTTTTCACAAAAAATATATAAAAGTGATGAGAGTGTAAGAAGTATGAGGGGGCCTTTTATTAGTATTGCTCAGTTTAAGAATAAAAGGACTTATTCCTATCCTTATGAATCGGACAATACTATGTTACTTCCCCTAATTATATTAGGTCTATTTACTTTGTTTGTTGGATGTTTAGGAATTTCTTTCAATCAAGAGAGAGCAGATATATTAACCAAATGGTTAGCTCCAACTATAAACCTTTTGAATCAAGAATCAGAAAATTCGATGGGTTGGTATGAATTTTTTAAAAATGCTTCTTTTTCAGTCAGTATAGCTTATTTCGGAATATTTACAGCCTCCTTTTTATATAAACCTATTTATTCTTCTTTACAAAATTTTAACTTAATTAATTCATTTGTTAAAAGAGGTCCTAAGAGAATTCTTTTGGACAAAATTATAAATGGTATATATGATTGGTCATATAATCGTGCTTACATAGATTCTTTTTATAAGAAATCTTTAACGGAGGGGGTAAGAGGATTAGCCGAATTAACTGATTTTTTTGATCGACGAGTAATTGATGGAATTACAAATAGCGTTGGGGTTTTAAGTTTTTTTGTAGGAGAAGGTATAAAATATTTAGGGGGTGGTCGTATCTCTTCATATCTTTTCTTATATTTTTTTTATGTATCAACCTTTTTATTAGTTTCTTATTTTATTCTCAGATAAATCTTTTTGATTAAGTATCTTGAATTTTGAATTTTCTGGATTTCCATGAAAATGCTTATCTGAA
>QFAX02000648.1:0-26819 GCA_003412495.2 Echium plantagineum
TTGTAATATGTAATTTGATAACACTTTTAATAATCCGTACATTATTTATTTAACATTCGTGCCACTATATTGGATGAATAACACAAAACGTGGCATTTCGTCTTATTTTTTTCCTTTAGGGTTTTAAGGTTCTCATATTCGTCCTTTTTTGTCTTTTTTGTCTTTGGGTGTTGTAATATGTAATTTGATAACACTTTTAATAATCCGTACATTATTTATTTAACATTCGTGCCACTTTATTTGATGAATAACACAAAACGTGGCATTTCGTCTTATTTTTTCCTTTAGGGTTTTAAGGTTCTCATATTCGTCCTTTTTTTGTCTTTTTTTGTCTTTGGGTGTTGTAATATGTAATTTGATAACACTTTTAATAATCCGTACATTATTTATTTAACATTCGTGCCACTTTATTTGATGAATAACACAAAACGTGGCATTTCGTCTTATTTTTTCCTTTAGGGTTTTAAGGTTCTCATATTCGTCCTTTTTTGTCTTTTTTTGTCTTTGGGTGTTGTAATATGTAATTTGATAACACTTTTGATAATCCGTGCATTATTTATTTAACATTCGTGCCACTTTATTTGATGAATAACACAAAACGTGGCATTTCGTCTTATTTTTTCCTTTAGGGTTTTAAGGTTCTCATATTCGTCCTTTTTTGTCTTTTTTTGTCTTTGGGTGTTGTAATATGTAATTTGATAACACTTTTAATAATCCGTACATTATTTATTTAACATTCGTGCCACTTTATTTGATGAATAACACAAAACGTGGCATTTCGTCTTATTTTTTCCTTTAGGGTTTTAAGGTTCTCATATTCGTCCTTTTTTGTCTTTTTTTGTCTTTGGGTGTTGTAATATGTAATTTGATAACACTTTTGATAATCCGTGACATATTTATTTAACATTCGTGCCACTTTATTTGATGAATAACACAAAACGTGGCATTTCGTCTTATTTTTTCCTTTAGGGTTTTAAGGTTCTCATATTCGTCCTTTTTTGTCTTTTTTTGTCTATGGGTGTTGTAATATGTAATTTGATAACACTTTTAATAATCCGTACATTATTTATTTAACATTCGTGCCACTTTATTTGATGAATAACACAAAACGTGGCATTTCGTCTTATTTTTTCCTTTAGGGTTTTAAGGTTCTCATATTCGTCCTTTTTGTCTTTTTTTGTCTTTGGGTGTTGTAATATGTAATTTGATAACACTTTTGATAATCCGTGCATTATTTATTTAACATTCGTGCCACTTTATTTGATGAATAACACAAAACGTGGCATTTCGTCTTATTTTTTCCTTTAGGGTTTTAAGGTTCTCATATTCGTCCTTTTTGTCTTTTTGTCTTTGGGTGTTGTAATATGTAATTTGATAACACTTTTAATCATCCGTACATTATTTATTTAACATTCGTGCCACTTTATTTGATGAATAACACAAAACGTGGCATTTCGTCTTATTTTTTCCTTTAGGGTTTTAAGGTTCTCATATTCGTCCTTTTTTGTCTTTTTTTGTCTATGGGTGTTGTAATATGTAATTTGATAACACTTTTAATAATCCGTACATTATTTATTTAACATTCGTGCCACTTTATTTGATGAATAACACAAAACGTGGCATTTCGTCTTATTTTTTCCTTTAGGGTTTTAAGGTTCTCATATTCGTCCTTTTTTGTCTTTTTTGTCTTTGGGTGTTGTAATATGTAATTTGATAACACTTTTAATAATCCGTACATTATTTATTTAACATTCGTGCCACTTTATTTGATGAATAACACAAAACGTGGCATTTCGTCTTATTTTTTCCTTTAGGGTTTTAAGGTTCTCATATTCGTCCTTTTTTGTCTTTTTTTGTCTTTGGGTGTTGTAATATGTAATTTGATAACACTTTTAATAATCCGTACATTATTTATTTAACATTCGTGCCACTTTATTTGATGAATAACACAAAACGTGGCATTTCGTCTTATTTTTTCCTTTAGGGTTTTAAGGTTCTCATATTCGTCCTTTTTTGTCTTTTTTTTGTCTTTGGGTGTTGTAATATGTAATTTGATAACACTTTTAATAATCCGTACATTATTTATTTAACATTCGTGCCACTTTATTTGATGAATAACACAAAACGTGGCATTTCGTCTTATTTTTTCCTTTAGGGTTTTAAGGTTCTCATATTCGTCCTTTTTTGTCTTTTTTTGTCTTTGGGTGTTGTAATATGTAATTTGATAACACTTTTAATAATCCGTACATTATTATTTAACATTCGTGCCACTTTATTTGATGAATAACACAAAACGTGGCATTTCGTCTTATTTTTTCCTTTAGGGTTTTAAGGTTCTCATATTCGTCTTTTTTGTCTTTTTTTGTCTATGGGTGTTGTAATATGTAATTTGATAACACTTTTAATAATCCGTACATTATTTATTTAACATTCGTGCCACTTTATTTGATGATAACACAAAACGTGGCATTTCGTCTTATTTTTTCCTTTAGGGTTTTAAGGTTCTCATATTCGTCCTTTTTTGTCTTTTTTTGTCTTTGGGTGTTGTAATATGTAATTTGATAACACTTTTGATAATCCGTGCATTATTTATTTAACATTCGTGCCACTTTATTTGATGAATAACACAAAACGTGGCATTTCGTCTTATTTTTTCCTTTAGGGTTTTAAGGTTCTCATATTCGTCCTTTTTTGTCTTTTTTTGTCTTTGGGTGTTGTAATATGTAATTTGATAACACTTTTAATAATCCGTACATTATTTATTTAACATTCGTGCCACTTTATTTGATGAATAACACAAAACGTGGCATTTCGTCTTATTTTTTCCTTTAGGGTTTTAAGGTTCTCATATTCGTCCTTTTTTGTCTTTTTTTGTCTTTGGGTGTTGTAATATGTAATTTGATAACACTTTTGATAATCCGTGCATTATTTATTTAACATTCGTGCCACTTTATTTGATGAATAACACAAAACGTGGCATTTCGTCTTATTTTTTCCTTTAGGGTTTTAAGGTTCTCATATTCGTCCTTTTTTGTCTTTGGGTGTTGTAATATGTAATTTGATAACACTTTTAATAATCCGTACATTATTTATTTAACATTCGTGCCACTTTATTTGATGAATAACACAAAACGTGGCATTTCGTCTTATTTTTTCCTTTAGGGTTTTAAGGTTCTCATATTCGTCCTTTTTTGTCTTTTTTTGTCTTTGGGTGTTGTAATATGTAATTTGATAACACTTTTAATAATCCGTACATTATTTATTTAACATTCGTGCCACTTTATTTGATGAATAACACAAAACGTGGCATTTCGTCTTATTTTTTCCTTTAGGGTTTTAAGGTTCTCATATTCGTCCTTTTTTGTCTTTTTTTGTCTTTGGGTGTTGTAATATGTAATTTGATAACACTTTTGATAATCCGTGCATTATTTATTTAACATTCGTGCCACTTTATTTGATGAATAACACAAAACGTGGCATTTCGTCTTATTTTTTCCTTTAGGGTTTTAAGGTTCTCATATTCGTCCTTTTTGTCTTTTTTTGTCTTTGGGTGTTGTAATATGTAATTTGATAACACTTTTAATAATCCGTACATTATTTATTTAACATTCGTGCCACTTTATTTGATGAATAACACAAAACGTGGCATTTCGTCTTATTTTTTCCTTTAGGGTTTTAAGGTTCTCATATTCGTCCTTTTTTGTCTTTTTTTGTCTTTGGGTGTTGTAATATGTAATTTGATAACACTTTTAATAATCCGTACATTATTTATTTAACATTCGTGCCACTTTATTTGATGAATAACACAAAACGTGGCATTTCGTCTTATTTTTTCCTTTAGGGTTTTAAGGTTCTCATATTCGTCCTTTTTTGTCTTTTTTTGTCTTTGGGTGTTGTAATATGTATTTGATAACACTTTTAATAATCCGTACATTATTTATTTAACATTCGTGCCACTTTATTTGATGAATAACACAAAACGTGGCATTTCGTCTTATTTTTTCCTTTAGGGTTTTAAGGTTCTCATATTCGTCCTTTTTTGTCTTTTTTTGTCTTTGGGTGTTGTAATATGTAATTTGATAACACTTTTAATAATCCGTACATTATTTATTTAACATTCGTGCCACTTTATTTGATGAATAACACAAAACGTGGCATTTCGTCTTATTTTTTCCTTTAGGGTTTTAAGGTTCTCATATTCGTCCTTTTTTGTCTTTTTTTGTCTTTGGGTGTTGTAATATGTAATTTGATAACACTTTTGATAATCCGTGCATTATTTATTTAACATTCGTGCCACTTTATTTGATGAATAACACAAAACGTGGCATTTCGTCTTATTTTTTCCTTTAGGGTTTTAAGGTTCTCATATTCGTCCTTTTTTGTCTTTTTTTGTCTATGGGTGTTGTAATATGTAATTTGATAACACTTTTAATAATCCGTACATTATTTATTTAACATTCGTGCCACTTTATTTGATGAATAACACAAAACGTGGCATTTCGTCTTATTTTTTCCTTTAGGGTTTTAAGGTTCTCATATTCGTCCTTTTTTGTCTTTTTTTGTCTTTGGGTGTTGTAATATGTAATTTGATAACACTTTTGATAATCCGTGCATTATTTATTTAACATTCGTGCCACTTTATTTGATGAATAACACAAAACGTGGCATTTCGTCTTATTTTTTCCTTTAGGGTTTTAAGGTTCTCATATTCGTCCTTTTTTGTCTTTTTTTTTCTTTGGGTGTTGTAATATGTAATTTGATAACACTTTTGATAATCCGTGCATTATTTATTTAACATTCGTGCCACTTTATTTGATGAATAACACAAAACGTGGCATTTCGTCTTATTTTTTCCTTTAGGGTTTTAAGGTTCTCATATTCGTCCTTTTTTGTCTTTTTTTGTCTTTGGGTGTTGTAATATGTAATTTGATAACACTTTTAATAATCCGTACATTATTTATTTAACATTCGTGCCACTTTATTTGATGATTAACACAAAACGTGGCATTTCGTCTTATTTTTTCCTTTAGGGTTTTAAGGTTCTCATATTCGTCCTTTTTTGTCTTTTTTTGTCTTTGGGTGTTGTAATATGTAATTTGATAACACTTTTGATAATCCGTGCATTATTTATTTAACATTCGTGCCACTTTATTTGATGAATAACACAAAACGTGGCATTTCGTCTTATTTTTTCCTTTAGGGTTTTAAGGTTCTCATATTCGTCCTTTTTTGTCTTTTTTTGTCTTTGGGTGTTGTAATATGTAATTTGATAACACTTTTAATAATCCGTACATTATTTATTTAACATTCGTGCCACTTTATTTGATGAATAACACAAAACGTGGCATTTCGTCTTATTTTTTCCTTTAGGGTTTTAAGGTTCTCATATTCGTCCTTTTTTGTCTTTTTTTGTCTTTGGGTGTTGTAATATGTAATTTGATAACACTTTTAATAATCCGTACATTATTTATTTAACATTCGTGCCACTTTATTTGATGAATAACACAAAACGTGGCATTTCGTCTTATTTTTTCCTTTAGGGTTTTAAGGTTCTCATATTCGTCCTTTTTTGTCTTTTTTTGTCTTTGGGTGTTGTAATATGTAATTTGATAACACTTTTAATAATCCGTACATTATTTATTTAACATTCGTGCCACTTTATTTGATGAATAACACAAAACGTGGCATTTCGTCTTATTTTTTCCTTTAGGGTTTTAAGGTTCTCATATTCGTCCTTTTTTGTCTTTTTTTGTCTTTGGGTGTTGTAATATGTAATTTGATAACACTTTTGATAATCCGTGCATTATTTATTTAACATTCGTGCCACTTTATTTGATGAATAACACAAAACGTGGCATTTCGTCTTATTTTTTCCTTTAGGGTTTTAAGGTTCTCATATTCGTCCTTTTTTGTCTTTTTTTGTCTATGGGTGTTGTAATATGTAATTTGATAACACTTTTAATAATCCGTACATTATTTATTTAACATTCGTGCCACTTTATTTGATGATTAACACAAAACGTGGCATTTCGTCTTATTTTTTCCTTTAGGGTTTTAAGGTTCTCATATTCGTCCTTTTTTGTCTTTTTTTGTCTTTGGGTGTTGTAATATGTAATTTGATAACACTTTTGATAATCCGTGCATTATTAATTTAACATTCGTGCCACTTTATTTGATGAATAACACAAAACGTGGCATTTCGTCTTATTTTTTCCTTTAGGGTTTTAAGGTTCTCATATTCGTCCTTTTTTGTCTTTTTTTGTCTATGGGTGTTGTAATATGTAATTTGATAACACTTTTAATAATCCGTACATTATTTATTTAACATTCGTGCCACTTTATTTGATGAATAACACAAAACGTGGCATTTCGTCTTATTTTTTCCTTTAGGGTTTTAAGGTTCTCATATTCGTCCTTTTTTGTCTTTTTTTGTCTTTGGGTGTTGTAATATGTAATTTGATAACACTTTTGATAATCCGTGCATAATTATTTAACATTCGTGCCACTTTATTTGATGAATAACACAAAACGTGGCATTTCGTCTTATTTTTTCCTTTAGGGTTTTAAGGTTCTCATATTCGTCCTTTTTTGTCTTTTTTTGTCTTTGGGTGTTGTAATATGTAATTTGATAACACTTTTGATAATCCGTGCATTATTAATTTAACATTCGTGCCACTTTATTTGATGAATAACACAAAACGTGGCATTTCGTCTTATTTTTTCCTTTAGGGTTTTAAGGTTCTCATATTCGTCCTTTTTTGTCTTTTTTTGTCTATGGGTGTTGTAATATGTAATTTGATAACACTTTTAATCATCCGTACATTATTTATTTAACATTCGTGCCACTTTATTTGATGAATAACACAAAACGTGGCATTTCGTCTTATTTTTTCCTTTAGGGTTTTAAGGTTCTCATATTCGTCCTTTTTTTTCTTTTTTTGTCTATGGGTGTTGTAATATGTAATTTGATAACACTTTTAATAATCCGTACATTATTTATTTAACATTCGTGCCACTTTATTTGATGATAACACAAAACGTGGCATTTCGTCTTATTTTTTCCTTTAGGGTTTTAAGGTTCTCATATTCGTCCTTTTTTGTCTTTTTTTGTCTTTGGGTGTTGTAATATGTAATTTGATAACACTTTTGATAATCCGTGCATTATTTATTTAACATTCGTGCCACTTTATTTGATGATAACACAAAACGTGGCATTTCGTCTTATTTTTTCCTTTAGGGTTTTAAGGTTCTCATATTCGTCCTTTTTTGTCTTTTTTTTTCTTTGGGTGTTGTAATATGTAATTTGATAACACTTTTGATAATCCGTGCATTATTTATTTAACATTCGTGCCACTTTATTTGACGAATAACACAAAACGTGGCATTTCGTCTTATTTTTTCCTTTAGGGTTTTAAGGTTCTCATATTCGTCCTTTTTTGTCTTTTTTTGTCTTTGGGTGTTGTAATATGTAATTTGATAACACTTTTAATAATCCGTACATTATTTATTTAACATTCGTGCCACTTTATTTGATGAATAACACAAAACGTGGCATTTCGTCTTATTTTTTCCTTTAGGGTTTTAAGGTTCTCATATTCGTCCTTTTTTGTCTTTTTTTGTCTTTGGGTGTTGTAATATGTAATTTGATAACACTTTTAATAATCCGTACATTATTTATTTAACATTCGTGCCACTTTATTTGATGAATAACACAAAACGTGGCATTTCGTCTTATTTTTTCCTTTAGGGTTTTAAGGTTCTCATATTCGTCCTTTTTTGTCTTTTTTTGTCTTTGGGTGTTGTAATATGTAATTTGATAACACTTTTAATAATCCGTACATTATTTATTTAACATTCGTGCCACTTTATTTGATGAATAACACAAAACGTGGCATTTCGTCTTATTTTTTCCTTTAGGGTTTTAAGGTTCTCATATTCGTCCTTTTTTGTCTTTTTTTGTCTTTGGGTGTTGTAATATGTAATTTGATAACACTTTTGATAATCCGTGCATAATTAATTTAACATTCGTGCCACTTTATTTGATGAATAACACAAAACGTGGCATTTCGTCTTATTTTTTCCTTTAGGGTTTTAAGGTTCTCATATTCGTCCTTTTTTGTCTTTTTTTGTCTATGGGTGTTGTAATATGTAATTTGATAACACTTTTTATAATCCGTACATTATTTATTTAACATTCGTGCCAGTTTATTTGATGATTAACGCAAAACGTGGCATTACGTCTTATTTTTTCCTTTAGGGTTTTAAGGTTCTCATATTCGTCCTTTTTTGTCTTTTTTTGTCTTTGGGTGTTGTAATATGTAATTTGATAACACTTTTGATAATCCGTGCATAATTAATTTAACATTCGTGCCACTTTATTTGATGAATAACACAAAACGTGGCATTTCGTCTTATTTTTTCCTTTAGGGTTTTAAGGTTCTCATATTCGTCCTTTTTTGTCTTTTTTTGTCTATGGGTGTTGTAATATGTAATTTGATAACACTTTTAATAATCCGTACATTATTTATTTAACATTCGTGCCAGTTTATTTGATGATTAACACAAAACGTGGCATTTCGTCTTATTTTTTCCTTTAGGGTTTTAAGGTTCTCATATTCGTCCTTTTTTGTCTTTTTTTGTCTTTGGGTGTTGTAATATGTAATTTGATAACACTTTTGACAATGCGTGCATAATTAATTTAACATTCGTGCCACTTTATTTGATGAATAACACAAAACGTGGCATTTCGTCTTATTTTTTCCTTTAGGGTTTTAAGGTTCTCATATTCGTCATTTTTTGTCTTTTTTTGTCTTTGGGTGTTGTAATATGTAATTTGATAACACTTTTGATAATCCGTGCATAATTAATTTAACATTCGTGCCACTTTATTTGATGAATAACACAAAACGTGGCATTTCGTCTTATTTTTTCCTTTAGGGTTTTAAGGTTCTCATATTCGTCCTTTTTTTGTCTTTTTTTGTCTATGGGTGTTGTAATATGTAATTTGATAACACTTTTGATCATCCGTACATTATTTATTTAACATTCGTGCCACTTTATTTGATGAATAACACAAAACGTGGCATTTCGTCTTATTTTTTCCTTTAGGGTTTTAAGGTTCTCATATTCATCTTTTTTTTCTTTTTTTGTCTATGGGTGTTGTAATATGTAATTTGATAACACTTTTAATAATACGTACATTATTTATTTAACATTCGTGCCACTGTATTTAATGAATAACACAAAACGTGGCATTTCGTCTTATTTTTTCCTTTAGGGTTTTAAGGTTCTCATATTCGCCTTTTTTGTCTTTTTTTATCTTTGGGTGTTGTAATATGTAATTTGATAACACTTTTAATCATCCGTACATTATTTATTTAACATTCGTGCCACTTTATTTGATGAATAACACAAAACGTGGCATTTCGTCTTATTTTTTCCTTTAGGGTTTTAAGGTTCTCATATTCATCCTTTTTTTTCTTTTTTTGTCTATGGGTGTTGTAATATGTAATTTTTTTTTTTTTTAAATGAAAGCCCCGAGGCTTTGTTTTATTAAAATATACAGAAAAGTTTAGAGCCGAAGCTCAACACATAAGGAGGTACGGGTCAACACCCCATACCCCGTGAAAATAAATGCATAATGAAAATTACGAAGAAATAAATAACACGAAGCAACACTGATGTCAACCGGGGTCATTAGATTTTGCCTTTGTCCCAGGAGCGTGTGCGTGTTTTCCTTGTGCCACCGTCAGGGGCCACCCATCATGATGTTGGTCGTCAAGAACGCGCACTCTAAAGTCCTTCTCTGTCTGTGATGTGTTCTTTGGTGTCAGTCGCTCTGATCGTCTGTCTGCTTCCTTCTCAAACATATGCATGGTTACTAGCTCATGGAAGTGAACATGTCGAGGTTTGCCGTCGCCCCTTGTAGTGTGGAATTCTTCTTGGCTCTCCTTATTTGGGGACTCGTGTTCTTTTTCTACCGGCTCTATCATGCCTAAAGTTGAGTCCTCTGTAGTGACATGTTGTGTCCTGGACTGCCTTTTCCGTAGAGCTGCCTCAATAGCAGCTGACGATTCAAGAAAATGTGCTTTGATAAATGCACGCCAATCAGGGTCAGACTCCTCCGTATCCTCTGTTGTATTTGGCACTGTTTGCTGCGTGGTAGGCTGCTCGCATTCTTCTTCAACTTGATCTGCCCATGAAGGCCTTAGAAGCTGAATCTGTCGAGGCTCTGAATGCGGAGAGCGAACGTCCTGGATGTTATGGTCAAAAACAAGTCGGCTGGATATGTTCTTTGGAGCTGAAGCTGTCGCGGAGGCCTTTTCTCTCGAACCTCGTTTGTTTTTACTAACTACCACCTGCCATTCATCCTCCTTGGGTGATTTTGGTGCAAGCTCAGGCTCGTCTCGGGACTCTTGTTGTACGTACTGACTCGCACCTTTAACAATCTGCCCTCGGCCAGAAACTGAAGCAACACTAGTCTGCGCATCGATCACAGGTGGAGGACTGTTTGGCTGCAACAAAACAGCACCCAACTGACCCAAGCTAGCCACTTGACTCGCCTCAATTGCATCTTGCAAGCCAGCCGAGGGAGCAGCTTCCTCCTCAAGGAGAGCTACCTCTTGCGGCGTGGCCAAAACGACTTGCTGCTGGATGCTGGCCTCCGCGAAGACATCCTGCCTAGCAGCGGCAGGTTCCATGCTCGCCATCGACCCCTGCCCAGCAGCCGACTGATGCGTATGACCCTCCCCGCCCTGATTGCGTGGCACACCAGCTGCACCAGCTGCAGATTTAACCCGGACCTGCTGCCAGACCTGCCTGGGCCGACCCTGGGACGTAATCCCTGCAGTAGAAGCGACCACTGTTGCATCCAAAGCGGTGCTCCCGCTATTCCGCTTACAATTGGTAGATGCGTGACCAATATGGGAGCATCCAAGACAATACTTGGGCACAACATCGTACAGAATTTGAGCCTTCTTCGATTCAACTATAGCCCCTGTTTCCTCATCCACAATAGTGATTCCAATCTCTTCAACTAATGGCTTCGATACATCTAATTCGACACAAACACGCGCATAACTCAAACAACTTCTATTTATATTCCGAGAATCAACCTTAATTGGCGCCCCTATGATAGATGCAATACTTAGAAGAGTCCTTTCATCAAACAAATACAGCGCAAGGCCGACAATACGTATCCACACTGGCGCAATTGGAGACTCGATCAAAGATGAGAACTTTGGCTCCCACTTAAACAGTCTCATGTTATAACCCTGAATATTCAACACCAATTGCATCCATATCCAATAATAATCCACATAACATGAACATTCAATAAATAAATGCTTTGAATCGGATAAAGCGCAATTGACATCACCTTGTAGTTGAAGACTCTTGAAAAAAGCTTGAATGACGCTTAATGGAGGCTTACCGTGAGAAAACTTTCCAATCAGAACCCATGGAATCTTACTCACCAATTGAAGCTTCGCCGTGGTAGAGAAAGCAATCGAAGGCACCCCTTGATGTGCCGTTATTGTTTGGAATGGAATAGTTGCAGGGTCGATGAAGTCATAGGCACCCACGTTGGCTGGTTGTGGTCGTGAAGAGCTGCCTTGAACAATTTCCGAGTATGAATTGGTGTGAACTTTGGGGACATAGCCAGCCGCGGCAACTTTGGGAGGAGATTGTTGACGGACAGGGGAATTGCTCCTTGCAATATCGCAGCAGCCTGCTTCACCAATCTGCTTCACACCCCATGGCGCAGCAGCCTGCTTCACCTCCAATGGCGCAGCAGCCTGCACAATCTGCTTCACACCCGAGGACGCGGCAGCCTGGTTGACACCCGCAGATGGCAGAGCACTCTGCTTCACACCCGATGCAGCAGCCTGCTTCACATCCAATGGTGCAGCAGCCTGCGCAATCTGCTTCACACCCGCAGCAGCCTGGTTGACACCCACACCCGATGCAGCAGCCTGGTTGACACCCACACCCGATGCAGCAGCCTGGTTATGTGGAGTTGCGGCTTTTACGAAAACAAGGGGAGCATCCATGACCACCTGAGATGGCAGAACGGATTGAGAAGAGGGAGCTTCCTCCGCCATGGAGGTCGGAGAAGATGGAGGCGGCCAAAGGCCCTTCAAGGGTTGCCCATTGAGAGAAAACCCTTCCACTTTTGATTGTCTGTTCTGTCGTAATATGTAATTTGATAACACTTTTAATAATCCGTACATTATTTATTTAACATTCGTGCCACTTTATTTGATGAATAACACAAAACGTGGAATTTCGTCTTATTTTTTCCTTTGGGGTTTTAAGGTTCTCATATTCGTCCTTTTTTGTCTTTTTTTGTCTTTGGGTGTTGTAATATGTAATTTGATAACACTTTTGATAATCCGTGCATTATTTATTTAACATTCGTGCCACTTTATTTGATGAATAACACAAAACGTGGCATTTCGTCTTATTTTTTCCTTTAGGGTTTTAAGGTTCTCATATTCGTCCTTTTTTGGCTTTTTTTGTCTATGGGTGTTGTAATATGTGATTTTTTTTTTTTTTAAGCTAAACCCAACGAGGGGTTTACGTGTTAAGAAAATAAATAATACAGAGTCATGCGAACGAATCGCAGTATCAAAAGTTGAAGCACACTGTAAACTAAATAATGGAGCTTTTTAGAGCAAAATCCCAAGAAGTCTAGCGAGCAGGGGAGGGGTTGTAGAAGTAAAGACTCCTACGTCCCCTCCCGTCCTCATGTGCTAGAAAACACCCAGGATTAAGCAACAAAAGGCTCCCTATACAGCATGAATAAAGTGCCCCTAGCCAAAACAATATGAGCACACACAGCAAAATAAAAAATAAACAAGCATCTCAGCAAGCCGTAAAGCTCTGGGTGCGTCTCTTCCGGTAGATATTGCCTCCGCAGGTTTCCGAGCTCCCAGACAAACCTCTCCATGTGGTACCTGCAAAAAGAAGTGAAAACCAACGCAGTACCTGCAAACAAAAGTTAGCCACGCCCCTTACGAATGTAGGGAACGCCAAGCTGCTCCAAGCGAACAATGGCCCGAAGGCGAGGAGACTCTTCTCCTGGGTGCCAATGATAGGAAGTACTAGTAGTGGCCGCTAACTTGGCCATAAAGTCCGCTGCGTGGTTTCCTTCCCTCCAGGTATGGTGCATATCAGCATCCGTAGCCTTCACAAGCCGTTGAGCTTCCATGATCTGTGATCTCAACTGCCAAGGCCCTCTGGAATGGACAAGAGCATGAAAAAGCTGGGTCGAGTCCGTTTCAACCTCCAAATGAGTAACAGAGCGTTCCAAACACCAAGAAAGAGCAACAATAAGAGTCCGAAGCTCAGCTTCAAAGGGGGAAGCTGCCACAATAGGAGTAGAGGATGCCCAAAGCATGGCCCCTTGGTCGTCCCGAAGGATTGCCCCAGCACCCGCACTTGCTAATCCGTAAGAGCCATCCACGTTCAGTTTATGTCTTCCCCCTGCAGGTCTCAACCACCCGACGAGACGAGGTCTAGAGGTCGTAGGTGCAACAATGAAGCAGTTCCACTTCCGGGCAACCTAAAGATCCCCTTTCCAGGCTGCTAACCGACCATACCCTGCTCCACACCAAGACGTGATGATCCATTTGATACGACCCAGAATCTGTGAAGATCGGAACTCCACTCCTTGATGCTTAGCCTTGTTGCGAGCCTCCCAAATAGCATAGAGAGCAACAATAGGAATGAGCTTACGAATGTGACCCTGCTGCAAAGTACTCAAGCTCCAAACCTCAAATATATGACTGATGGACCTGAACGGAAGATTAAAAACCCCAAACATAGATCCCAAGTACGCCCAAACTTCTCTGGCAACAACATTGCCTAAAAAAACATGTTCCAAGGACTCAACTTGGTCGCAGCAAACACACTTAGATACCAATTGAACTCCTTTGTGCTGCATCCGAACATCAACAGGAATCAGATTATTGCACACTCTCCATGCAAGCATAGACATGGCAGGGGGGAAAGAGCTATGCCACAAGGAATCAAAGAGCCGAATAGGGGGCCCTCTAACAGCAAGGGATTTGTAGACAGCTGCGAAGCTGAATTCCCCATTAGGTGCATCTTTCCAAACCAATGTATCGCGTGTCCCTAGCTGGAAAGGAGTAGCAATAATAGCTGAAAGCGTGGGCGCATCAACCATCTCGCGAAGCTTAGTAACATCCCACTCACCATTAACCCATACATCCTGCACCCGCAGCTTAGGATCCCTGTGATGCGTAGGAAGTGGTACAGGAAGTCCCTCAATCATCCAGGAATCATGCCAAAACCTGCAACGTCCCTCACCAAGGATCCAGTGTAGGCGAGGCTCTGCGTACTCACGCCCTTGAGTGATAAATTTCCAGCAACTCGAGTGACCCGGATAGATTTTAGCGTCTGCTGGATCATACAAGCTGCAGTACTTGGACTTCATGAACTCACTCCATAAGGAGTTACCCATTCTGAATCTCACCCATGCTTTAATACTACACACCTGGCTGATCATGCTTAAGGACTTAACATTGAGACCCCCTTCAGCATAACCAAAACATTCACGATCCCATTTAGCCCAACGATGCTTACCCCATAAGAAGCCATTACAAATATTCTGAATCTTTTTCCCCGTGCCCAACGGAAGCCCAATGGTATGAAGGATGTGAAGAGGTTGCGCCATCAATACTGTTTGGAGCAGAGTAAGGCGCCCACCATAGGAAATCTGTGTCGCAGCCCAGCTAGTAATCTTACTTGACAATTTGTCAGACAGCTGATCAAACAGAAAGCACCTGCGACGACCTTTGAAGATAGGGGTCCCTAAATATAGAAAGGGAAGATTTTCCCTAGAGAAACCAGTACCCTGTTCAACAATAGAAGCTCGAGCAACACTGGCTTTACTAGAGACAATACACGAGCTCTTCGTAGCGCTGATTCGCTGACTAGAGACAGCCTGATAATGAGCCAGCCAATCCATAATAATCTTGAGAGAGCTTCCCTTAGCATTGCAAAAGAGTACACAATCATCAGCGAATGCTAAGCAAGGCACAACCACAGCTCCTCCACCATTGTATTGAATGTCAGGATTCTGCTCGTGAAGGAGAGCGAGACCCCGAAGGAGATATTCTTGAGCAAGGATGAAGAGAGCTGGAGAAAGTGGGTCGCCTTGACGAACACCTTTGTGAGCGTGGAAGTAACCTTGAAGTTCGCCATTTATCATAACGGAGAGCCAAGATTGATCAATACAACCCACCACAAGATCCACCCATTCCGGAGCGAACCCAAATGCTGATAGAATCTTCCTTAAAAACTTCCACGACAACCGATCAAAAGCCTTCATCATATCAAGCTTTAGGATGACGTTGCCTCCCCTGGAAGTGCGATCAATCTCATGAGTGAGTTCTTGAGCCAACATAATGTTATCATAGATACTGCGGCCATTGACAAACCCAGCCTGCATTGGAGAGATAATCTTGGGAAGCAAGGACCCCAGTCTGGTATTAATGACCTTTGTAATGACTTTGTTGAAGAAAGTACACAAACTTATAGGCCGGAACTGAGACCAAGTCTGTGCACCAACAGATTTTGGGATAAGGCAGAGAGACGTAGAAGTAGCACCCTTGGGCATTTTCGCCCCCGAAAAAAAAGCCGTGACCGCAGCTACTAGATCATACTCGATGATATCCCAAAAGGTCTGGTAGAAGACCCCATTAAATCCATCAACTCCTGCGGCGCTGTCCTTGCTAAGTCCAAAAACCGCCTCCCGAATTTCACTATTGTTAGGGCGAGCCATCAACATACAGTTGTCCTCTGCTGTAATGAGCGAAGGAATGCAATCAACCAAGGCAGCCTCTTCAATGTCTTCCTCTTCAAATAAGTCCTGAAAGTAACTTATCGCAGAGTCCGCGAGTTCCTGCTTATCAGTAATCCATACATCATTTTGCAAAGTGCCCGAGATGTGATTCCTTTTGCGGCGTTGCTTAACATAAGAGTGAAAGAACCTTGTAGATTTGTCTCCCTCTTTTAACCAGTGGCAACTACTCTTCTGCCTCCAGTACGCATCCTCCATTGACAACCATCTAAGGTGGTTTGCCTTTGCCAATTGCAGAGTAGCCCGAGTGTGGTCATTTGGAGAATCTTCAAACTTAGCTTCACAAATAGCAACCTCATCCTCTAATTGCTCAACCCTAGAGAACACATTACCAAATGTACTGGTATTCCATTCTTTGAGCTCCCCTTTGAGACGCTTTAGTTTTTGCCAAAACTTGTTAATGTCATCACCCCAAGATGGCTTAGCCCATGAGGACGCCACCAACGGCCTACATCCTTCGTGCTGCACCCACATATTTTGAAAGCGAAAGCTAGATTTGTAGAATTCGCCCCCTTTCTTACATTCGACCAAAAGGGGTGCATGATCTGAACCTGTACGAGGAAGATGACGTACACTAATAGCTGAGAAAACCTCTACAAAGCCTGGATTAGTGAGAACTCTGTCCAACCGTTTAAACTTCGTCCCCTGAACCCATGTGTAATCCGAACCAGTGTAACCAGCATCCTCCAAGTTGCAATCCACAACACACTGAACAAACTCGTCCATACTAGGCTGAGGGCGGCAGCCTGAGATTTCACTATTAGACAAGACGCAGTTAAAGTCCCCCATAACAACCCAAGGGAGACTGGGGTCCGCCACCTCAGTCAGAGTGCTCCAAAGTGCTCTACGGTCAGAGGGGGCGCATGCCGCATAAACCACTGTGAGATAGAAATCCTCCGCCCCTACTGTCGACACTCGAACATGTAACATCTGGGATTCATCACGTAGAATATGGATAGCGTGATCATCACCCCACAGTAACCAAATTTTATTGGAGACATTAGCAGTACCAGAAGAAAAGTGTAGCTTCTTACATAACATGGGCAATTTTTTAACAGATATCATGGGCTCCTGAATACATAAGATATTGAATTTATGAAGCCGCCGAAGAGACTGAATGCGTCTACGAGTAGGAGAATTGCCAACCCCGCGTAGATTCCAACAAAGTATTTTATTCGACATTGGTAAGGCCCCGCCCGTCCTTCAAAATATGTGACTGGTCCAAAGGAAAAGTGTGGCGTCGGGGACGTATGGACCTGGAGACACTCTTCGAGCTCTGTCTGTAGCTCGTCATGAAGCTCTGAATATCAATACCTTTCTTACGAGCAGAGGCCCTGGGGGAGCTCGGGAGGGAAGAAGCACCGCGAGAGACACTAATATCATCAAAAACATCAAGCTTTTCCAAGTCTACAAATCTGTTCTGCGTGGCTACAGAGACGTTCTGCAAGGGTGGGCTACTGCTCTTTGCACAAGATTTGGGGGGAACTGCTGTCCATGTCTCTGATACAGCTGTAGATGGAAACTCACTGGAAGGCGCACCACTCGGAATAGGCAACTCCCTGGCCACAATAGCTTCTCTGGGCTCAACAGCAGAAACTAAGTCAGGAGCTATGGGGACTGTCTGAGGCCTGGTACTGTCAGGTCGGGCCTTAGGAGCTGGTGACTGCCTCTGAACGGTTTGGCCATGTGACTGGCGGATTTCCACGCCAATGCTGTTCTTTCTAGTGCCTTCCATGGCCTCGTTTGAAACTTGGTCAGGGCCTAGGGTCACTGTATGAGGCCTGGTACTGTCAATTCGTGGCTGAGGAGTTGGAGACGGCCTCCGAGCGGTTTGGGCATTGGGTTGCTGGATTTCCACGCCCATGCTGATCTTGCTAGAGCCTTCCAAGGCCTCGTTAGTCGTGTCTGCATTGGACCCGTCTTCTGTCCGGGCCAGGATAGCCAAGGGTTGGGTGAGCTGGACCTGATCAGCGTGGTGTGGCTTCTCAGAAGGGTGCTCAACCCTTTCTTTTGCTTTCCAAGTCGTAGTCTTACGCCCCCGCCTTCTACGCCTCCTGGGAGCATCAGATTGGACCGCACCTTCAATATGCTTACCTTTGTCCAAACGGGTTGGCAGTTGTAGTTCCTTCTGCACCACAGGGTTGGATTGCCTCGGGACTGAGGGGGCAACCCCAAACTTGCACTGAGCTTGGTCATGGCCCAGATGACAGCACGAAGAGCAATAACGAGGCATATCCTCATAGGTAACTTTCTGAACAAACTCATCACGAACAACTTTCCCGCTAGCTAGGGCATGCTCAAATCGTACCATGATATCAGCAGGCTGAGGCTGGGCTACATCAAGCTCAACACAAACACTAGCACACCCTAACTGAGTTCTAGTAGTGTTAAGGTGATCAATACACAGCGGACCACCAACACTACTAGCAATAGATAATAAGGCCTCCTCTGAATACATGTAAATAGGGAGCCTAGGCAAATTTATCCAAATCGGGCAAATAGAGGACTCAATAGAAGCATCAAAAGTGGGCGACCACTTGAACATACGCATAGGAAAACCATTAATAAACCATGTAACACGCATCCAGAGTCTCACATAGTCATCCAGCAAAGCACATTCAACAATTACGTGACGAGAATCATAGATAGAAAAATTGTATTCACCCTTCAATTTTA
This sequence comes from Echium plantagineum, assembly GCA_003412495.2. NCBI lineage: Eukaryota > Viridiplantae > Streptophyta > Magnoliopsida > Boraginales > Boraginaceae > Echium > Echium plantagineum. Next base: position 18,563 of record QFAX02000648.1, read on the forward strand.
AATTGATAAAGAATTCCCTTAAGTCACTAATAGCAGGCCTACCATGAGAAAACTTACCCACTAGCACATGCTTCATAGAGGATAAAAAGCGTACCTTGTCATCCGCCGAAAAGATGACCGTAGGCTTACCATTCACCGTTGCAGTTGGGGCTAGTGCCACGGGTTTTGGTATGTGGTATCTCCTGGTACTGTCACGTCGAGGTAGAGGGTCTTGAGCAGCTCTCTTCACGGTTTGGGCATAAGAGTGGCGGATTTCCACGCCCCTAGGTGCCTTGCTAGGACCCTCCACGGCCTCGTTTGTCCTTTGCGCATTCTGTCCAGCCCCTTTCCCATGAAGGACTCCAATTTTATGAGGTGGGACAGGTGCAACATGAGTGCCAACCGACGTACTTCGCAAGGTGCCATCATGCATGACCGTAGTATGTTGTGATATGTGCGCGGGTTGATCAAACCTTACCAACTTAGTCAACGAACCAGCACCAACCCGCGGGGAGCACCCAACCTTGGCCCGAAGGGCCTCCTCCAAGGTGGGGAAATCCGAGCCAGCTTGGTTGGAGTCCACGTATTTGACTTGCTGAGCCACCGTAGAGTCCGTGTGCGCACTGTCCGCAGCCACCAGGCCCTGGAGACCAGTGCAGGTCCCTGGTGCGCAGGGCACATCCCCAGACGCTGCTGCAAGGGCCCGAGCAGGTCCCTGGTGCGCAAGGGCGCCCGTACAGCCCAGTCTCTGGCGAGCCTCACCTGATCCCATCAAGACGCCTCCGGACTTTTTTGCCTCACCAGTGGGGTGGCTTGGGAGGGGACCTTGGGGCGGGGGTGGCAGCCCTAACCTACCACCAGAGGCGGCGCCACCAATGGATTGAGACGCAACAAGGAGGCTGCCATTAGGGTTTTCCAAATAGAGATCGTCCATGGCCTGAGCAGTAGACCCTTCAACACCAAACAAGGTATCCCTGGCCAATCTCTCCTTCTCCAATCCAATGCTAGCCGTGGCCAGAGCCTGCTGGGTTTGGTCAATGGAGGAAGCCCCCATCTCCATAACACAATCGGCCAGATTAGGGTTTTGATGGCCCAAATCCAGACGAGCAGCCATCCCTTCGGTATTGGACAATGGATTATGTGAAGAGTAATCAGAATTCGAAGCCAGGATGATGGAGGATCCACCCGTGTCCATCACAGTAGCATTGGAGCTTTGTGAATTTTCGAAATTTGAATTTTCAAAATTCAGATTTTGAGTGCCTTCCTTTTCGTGAATAATGGGTGATGAAACCCTCACCACGAGGGGCAGCAGGGACGAATGGGAAGCACCATCATCGACCATGGTGGCCGGAGATGGTGGAGGAAGAAGAAGAAATTTGAAATTTTTTGAAAAAATAGGAAGATGAGAGGCGCCTAACCCTAGAGAGAAAAAGCTCTCATCTTTTTTGTTGTTGTCTGTTGTAATATGTAATTTGATAACACTTTTAATCATCCGTACATTATTTATTTAACATTCGTGCCACTTTATTTGATGAATAACACAAAATGTGGCATTTCGTCTTATTTTTTCCTTTAGGGTTTTAAGGTTCTCATATTCATCCTTTTTTTTCTTTTTTTGTCTATGGGTGTTGTAATATGTAATTTGATAACACTTTTAATAATCCGTACATTATTTATTTAACATTCGTGCCACTGTATTTAATGAATAACACAAAACGTGGCATTTCGTCTTATTTTTTCCTTTAGGGTTTTAAGGTTCTCATATTCGCCTTTTTTGTCTTTTTTTATCTTTGGGTGTTGTAATATGTAATTTGATAACACTTTTAATCATCCGTACATTATTTATTTAACATTCGTGCCACTTTATTTGATGAATAACACAAAAGGTGGCATTTCGTCTTTTATTTTTTCCTTTAGGATTTTAAGGTTCTCATATTCATCCTTTTTTTTCTTTTTTTGTCTATGGGTGTTGTAATATGTAATTTGATAACACTTTTAATAATCCGTACATTATTTATTTAACATTCGTGCCACTTTATTTGATGAATAACACAAAACGTGGAATTTCGTCTTATTTTTTCCTTTGGGGTTTTAAGGTTCTCATATTCGTCCTTTTTTGTCTTTTTTTGTCTTTGGGTGTTGTAATATGTAATTTTTTTTTTTTTTTTTTTTTTTTTTTTTTTTTTAAGCAAAACCCAACAGGGGTTACGTGTTACCATTCAAGCAAAAGAAATACATAGTCTCGCGAGCGTATCGCATAAGAAAGCAGTATAAAACAAGTAAATAAACTAGGGCTCTCCTTAATGGGAGTTTAGGAAGTCTAGCAAGATGGAAGGCACGGTAGGACCCCCAAAACCTCTCCCCAGGACAAGGACCAAGTCTCCAAACCGCTGCATGGGATACATACACCCCTCATCCCCCCCTCCTGCATCTCTGCAGGGGTGCATGCACTTACCACACCAGTCCCCCCATCCCTGCGGTAAGAGAACCTTGCCTCCAGCAAGCATCAGGACAAGGACCAAGTCTCCAAACCACTGCATGGGGCGCATACACCCTTCAACCCCCCCTCCTGCATCTCTGCAAGAGTGTATGCACTTGCCATGTCAAAACCCCCAATCCCTGTGGTAAGAGAACCTTGCCCAACAGCAAGCTGGAGAAGAGAGAAAGTGGGGAGTCCCAGCCGTACCTCCGGATCCAGCGCTAGAAAACACCCAAACCCCCGAATAGAAGAGCCCCTGAAGAGTAAACATATGCGCTCTGGAAAACAAGGGGAGCGCGCTCAGCAAGACTATCTAGAAATAGCTATGCCATCAGAGATAATGCAACGTCTCTATCTCTCTCTGGCTCAGGCAATAGCTCCATCTGTAGTATCAATCTCAGACCAAATCCCAGCAGACGACCCCTAACCATATGAAGTGCAAACGTGGCCGTCGCCTATCAATCTAATCCAAAACAAAAGCCTCCATAACTCATGCACCTGCAAAATGAACACAATCAACCTCTAGAGGTTCCGTCACTCCTATCCAGGAGATCAAGAGGGCATTAACATCTATAGCTCCCGGAAGACAGTTGCTATAGATGTACCCCCCCCATTTGAAGTCGACATTAGATGAAACAATACGCCCAAGGACCACCTGCAAGCCATATCAAACAAAACGATGTTAGCAAATAAAGAATGGGGACAATCATCTAGTCCTCCGAATGTAAGGGAGACCAATCTGCTCCAATCTGATCAGAGCGCGGAACTGTGATGTCTCCTCTCCCGGTCTCCATGAGAATCTGGTACTGTGCACCACTGCGTGCTTGGCCATGTAGTCTGCAGCATGATTCCGCTCCCTCCAAACATGACCAAGCTCCGACTGCAAGTACTCAAGCAATCTCCTAATAAGCAGAATCCTAGACCTCAAATGCCAAGGACCCCCAGTGTGCTGTAAAGCCTGCACCAGCTGTAATGAATCCGTCTCCACAAGGAAACCCCCATAAGCGTGCTCAATGAACCACCTCAATACCACCACCATAGACTCAACCTCAGCCTCAAACGAAGAACTAGCGAGGATAGGGATCGCAACTGCCACAATGAGATGACCATCATCACCCCTCAAGACCCCGCCCGAGCCACACCCCGACAAACTGAACGAGCCATCAACGTTGAGCTTGAACTTGCCTCTAGGAGGACGAGTCCAGCCAACTAATCTAGGTGGTTTGTTAGTCTTAGCCAAAATAAACAAGCCCCATGTACGAGCCACGTCATGATTACCTTTCCAACGATCATAGGAGCCAAACCCAGCACCACACCAAAGATAGACAGTGCGAACAATGTGATGCATGATCCTATCATAACGATAGGGAGCCCCCTCGTGCTTACTCTCGTTCCTCGCCACCCATAGCGCGTATAAGGTAGCCACAAGAACCAGGTGTCTAACATGCCCACCCGTAGTTGAGCTAATCCGTGCATTATTTATTTAACATTCGTGCCACTTTATTTGATGAATAACACAAAACGTGGCATTTCGTCTTATTTTTTCCTTTAGAGTTTTAAGGTTCTCATATTCGTCCTTTTTTGTCTTTTTTTGTCTTTGGGTGTTGTAATATGTAATTTGATAACACTTTTGATAATCCGTGCATTATATATTTAACATTTGTGCCACTTTATATGATGAATAACACAAAACGTGGCATTTCGTCTTATTTTTTCCTTTAGGGTTTTAAGGTTCTCATATTCGTCCTTTTTTGTCTTGTTTTGTCTATGGGTGTTGTAATATGTAATTTGATAACACTTTTAATAATCCGTACATTATTTATTTAACATTCGTGCCACTTTATTTGATGATTAACACAAAACGTGGCATTTCGTCTTATTTTTTCCTTTAGGGTTTTAAGGTTCTCATATTCGTCCTTTTTTTCTTTTTTTTTCTTTGGGTGTTGTAATATGTAATTTGATAACACTTTTGATAATCCGTGCATTATTTATTTAACATTCGTGCCACTTTGTTTGATGAATAACACGAAACGTGGCATTTCGTCTTATTTTTTCCTTTAGGGTTTTAAGGTTCTCATATTCGTCCTTTTTTGTCTTTTTTTGTCTTTGGGTGTTGTAATATGTAATTTGATAACACTTTTAATAATCCGTACATTATTTATTTAACATTCGTGCCACTTTATTGATGAATAACACAAAACGTAGCATTTCGTCTTATTTTTTCCGTTAGGGTTTTAAGGTTCTCATATTCGTCCTTTTTTGTCTTTTTTGTCTTTGGGTGTTGTAATATGTAATTTGATAACACTTTTGATAATCCGTGCATAATTAATTTAACATTCGTGCCACTTTATTTGATGAATAACACAAAACGTGGCATTTCGTCTTATTTTTTCCTTTAGGGTTTTAAGGTTCTCATATTCGTCCTTTTTTGTCTTTTTTGTCTATGGGTGTTGTAATATGTAATTTGATAACACTTTTAATAATCCGTACATTATTTATTTAACATTCGTGCCACTTTATTTGATGATTAACACAAAACGTGGCATTTCGTCTTATTTTTTCCTTTAGGGTTTTAAGGTTCTCATATTCGTCCTTTTTTGTCTTTTTTTTTCTTTGGGTGTTGTAATATGTAATTTGATAACACTTTTGATAATCCGTGCATTATTTATTTAACATTCGTGCCACTTTATTTGATGAATAACACAAAACGTGGCATTTCGTCTTATTTTTTCCTTTAGGGTTTTAAAGTTCTCACATTCGTCCTTTTTTGTCTTTTTTGTCTTTGGGTGTTGTAATATGTTATTTGATAACACTTTTAATAATCCGTACATTATTTATTTAACATTCGTGCCACTTTATTTGATGAATAACACAAAACGTGGCATTTCGTCTTATTTTTTCCTTTAGGGTTTTAAGGTTCTCATATTCGTCCTTTTTTGTCTTTTTTTATCTTTTTTTGTCTTTGAGTGTTGTAATATGTAATTTGATAACACTTTTGATAATCCGTGCATTATTTATTTAACATTCGTGCCACTTTATTTGATGAATAACACAAAACGTGGCATTTCGTCTTATTTTTTCCTTTAGGGTTTTAAGGTTCTCATATTCGTCCATTTTTGTCTTTTTTTTTCTTTGGGTGTTGTAATATGTAATTTGATAACACTTTTGATAATCCGTGCATTATTTATTTAACATTCGTGCCACTTTGTTTGATGAATAACACGAAACGTGGCATTTCGTCTTATTTTTTCCTTTAGGGTTTTAAGGTTCTCATATTCGTCCTTTTTTGTCTTTTTTTGTCTTTGGGTGTTGTAATATGTAATTTGATAACACTTTTAATAATCCGTACATTATTTATTTAACATTCGTGCCACTTTATTTGATGAATAACACAAAACGTGGCATTTCGTCTTATTTTTTCCGTTAGGGTTTTAAGGTTCTCATATTCGTCCTTTTTTGTCTTTTTTTGTCTTTGGGTGTTGTAATATGTAATTTGATAACACTTTTGATAATCCGTGCATAATTAATTTAACATTCGTGCCACTTTATTTGATGAATAACACAAAACGTGGCATTTCGTCTTATTTTTTCCTTTAGGGTTTTAAGGTTCTCATATTCGTCCTTTTTTGTCTTTTTTTTTCTATGGGTGTTGTAATATGTAATTTGATAACACTTTTAATAATCCGTACATTATTTATTTAACATTCGTGCCACTTTATTTGATGATTAACACAAAACGTGGCATTTCGTCTTATTTTTTCCTTTAGGGTTTTAAGGTTCTCATATTCGTCCTTTTTTGTCTTTTTTTTTCTTTGGGTGTTGTAATATGTAATTTGATAACACTTTTGATAATCCGTGCATTATTTATTTAACATTCGTGCCACTTTATTTGATGAATAACACAAAACGTGGCATTTCGTCTTATTTTTTCCTTTAGGGTTTTAAGGTTCTCACATTCGTCCTTTTTTGTCTTTTTTGTCTTTGGGTGTTGTAATATGTTATTTGATAACACTTTTAATAATCCGTACATTATTTATTTAACATTCGTGCCACTTTATTTGATGAATAACACAAAACGTGGCATTTCGTCTTATTTTTTCCTTTAGGGTTTTAAGGTTCTCATATTCGTCCTTTTTTGTCTTTTTTTGTCTTTGGGTGTTGTAATATGTAATTTGATAACACTTTTAATAATCCGTACATTATTTATTTAACATTCGTGCCACTTTATTTGATGATTAACACAAAACGTGGCATTTCGTCTTATTTTTTTCTTTAGGGTTTTAAGGTTCTCATATTCGTCCATTTTTGTCTTTTTTTTCCTTTGGGTGTTGTAATATGTAATTTGATAACACTTTTGATAATCCGTGCATTATTTATTTAACATTCGTGCCACTTTATTTGATGAATAACACAAAACGTGGCATTTCGTCTTATTTTTTCCTTTAGGGTTTTAAGGTTCTCATATTCGTCCTTTTTTGTCTTTTTTTGTCTTTGGTTGTTGTAATATGTAATTTGATAACACTTTTGATAATCCGTGCATAATTAATTTAACATTCGTGCCACTTTATTTGATGAATAACACAAAACGTGGCATTTCGTCTTATTTTTTCCTTTAGGGTTTTAAGGTTCTCATAGTCGTCCTTTTTTGTCTTTGGGTGTTGTAATATGTAATTTGATAACACTTTTGATAATCCGTGCATTATATATTTAAGATTCGTGCCACTTTATTTGATGAATAACACAAAACGTGGCATTTCATCTTATTTTTTCCTTTAGGGTTTTAAGGTTCTCATATTCGTCCTTTTTTGTCTTTTTTGTCTTTGGGTGTTGTAATATGTAATTTGATAACACTTTTAATCATCCGTACATTATTTATTTAACATTCGTGCCACTTTATTTGATGAATAACACAACGTGGCATTTCGTCTTATTTTTTCCTTTAGGGTTTTAAGGTTCTCATATTCGTCCTTTTTTGTCTTTTTTTGTCTTTGGGTGTTGTAATATGTAATTTGATAACACTTTTAATAATCCGTACATTATTTATTTAACATTCGTGCCACTTTATTTGATGAATAACACAACGTGGCATTTCGTCTTATTTTTTCCTTTAGGGTTTTAAGGTTCTCACATTCGTCCTTTTTTGTCTTTTTTGTCTTGGGTGTTGTAATATGTAATTTGATAACACTTTTAATAATCCGTACATTATTTATTTAACATTCGTGCCACTTTATTTGATGAATAACACAAACGTGGCATTTCGTCTTATTTTTTCCTTTAGGGTTTTAAGGTTCTCATATTCGTCCTTTTTTGTCTTTTTTGTCTTTGGGTGTTGTAATATGTAATTTGATAACACTTTTAATAATCCGTACATTATTTATTTAACATTCGTGCCACTTTATTTGATGATAACACAAAACGTGGCATTTCGTCTTATTTTTTTCTTTAGGGTTTTAAGGTTCTCATATTCGTCCTTTTTGTCTTTTTTTTTCCTTTGGGTGTTGTACTATGTAATTTGATAACACTTTTGATAATCCGTGCATTATTTATTTAACATTCGTGCCACTTTATTTGATGAATACCACAAAACGTGGATTTCGTCTTATTTTTTCCTTTAGGGTTTAAGGTTCTCATATTCGTCCTTTTTTGTCTTTTTTTGTCTTTGGGTGTTTGTATATGTAATTTGATAGACTTTTGATAATCCGTGCATAATTAATTTAACATTCGTGCCACTTTATTTGATGAATAACACAAAACGTGGCATTTCGTCTTATTTTTTCCTTTAGGGTTTTAAGGTTCTCA
>QFAX02000649.1:0-29098 GCA_003412495.2 Echium plantagineum
ATTTTGATAATCGTGCATTAGTTATTTAACATCGTGCCACTTTATTTGATGAATAACACAAAACGTGACATTTCGTCTTATTTTTTCCTTTAGGGTTTTAAGGTTCTCATATTCGTCCTTTTTTGTCTTATTTTGTCTTTGGGTGTTGTAATATGTAATTTGATAACACTTTTAAAAATCCGTACATTATTTATTTAACATTCGTGCCACTTTATTTGATGAATAACACAAAACGTGGCATTTCGTTTTATTTTTTCCTTTAGGGTTTTAAGGTTCTCATATTCGTCCTTTTTTGTCTTTTTTGTCTTTGGGTTTGTTAATATGTATTTGATAACACTTTTGATAATCCGTACATTATTTATTTAACATTCGTGCCACTTTATTTGATGAATAACACAAAACGAGGCATTTCGTCTTATTTTTTCCTTTAGGGTTTTAAGGTTCTCATATTCGTCCTTTTTTGTCTTTTTTTGTCTTTGGGTGTTGTAATATGTAATTTGATAACACTTTTGATAATCCGTACATTATTTATTTAACATTCGTGCCACTTTATTTGATGAATAACACAAAACGTGGCATTTCGTCTTATTTTTTCCTTTAGGGTTTTAAGGTTCTCATATTCGTCCTTTTTTGTCTTTTTTTGTCTTTGGGTGTTGTAATATGTAATTTGATAACACTTTTGATAATCCGTACATTATTTATTTAACATTCGTGCCACTTTATTTGATGAATAACACAAAACGAGGCATTTCGTCTTATTTTTTCCTTTAGGGTTTTAAGGTTCTCATATTCGTCCTTTTTTGTCTTTTTTTGTCTTTGGGTGTTGTAATATGTAATTTGATAACACTTTTAATAATCCGTACATTATTTATTTAACATTCGTGCCACTTTATTTGATGAATAACACAAAACGTGGCATTTCGTCTTATTTTTTCCTTTAGGGTTTTAAGGTTCTCATATTCGTCCTTTTTGTCTTTTTTTGTCTTTGGGTGTTGTAATATGTAATTTGATAACACTTTTGATAATCCGTACATTATTTATTTAACATTCGTGCCACTTTATTTGATGAATAACACAAAACGAGGCATTTCGTCTTATTTTTTCCTTTAGGGTTTTAAGGTTCTCATATTCGTCCTTTTTTGTCTTTTTTGTCTTTGGGTGTTGTAATATGTAATTTGATAACACTTTTGATAATCCGTACATTATTTATTTAACATTCGTGCCACTTTATTTGATGAATAACACAAAACGTAGGCATTTCGTCTTATTTTTTCCTTTAGGGTTTTAAGGTTCTCATATTCGTCCTTTTTTGTCTTTTTTTGTCTTTGGGTGTTGTAATATGTAATTTGATAACACTTTTGATAATCCGTACATTATTTATTTAACATTCGTGCCACTTTATTTGATGAATAACACAAAACGTGGCATTTCGTCTTATTTTTTCCTTTAGGGTTTTAAGGTTCTCATATTCGTCCTTTTTTGTCTTTTTTTGTCTTTGGGTGTTGTAATATGTAATTTGATAACACTTTTGATAATCCGTACATTATTTATTTAACATTCGTGCCACTTTATTTGATGAATAACACAAAACGAGGCATTTCGTCTTATTTTTTCCTTTAGGGTTTTAAGGTTCTCATATTCGTCCTTTTTTGTCTTTTTTTGTCTTTGGGTGTTGTAATATGTAATTTGATAACACTTTTGATAATCCGTACATTATTTATTTAACATTCGTGCCACTTTATTTGATGAATAACACAAAACGTAGGCATTTCGTCTTATTTTTTCCTTTAGGGTTTTAAGGTTCTCATATTCGTCCTTTTTTGTCTTTTTTTGTCTTTGGGTGTTGTAATATGTAATTTGATAACACTTTTGATAATCCGTACATTATTTATTTAACATTCGTGCCACTTTATTTGATGAATAACACAAAACGAGGCATTTCGTCTTATTTTTTCCTTTAGGGTTTTAAGGTTCTCATATTCGTCCTTTTTTGTCTTTTTTTGTCTTTGGGTGTTGTAATATGTAATTTGATAACACTTTTGATAATCCGTACATTATTTATTTAACATTCGTGCCACTTTATTTGATGAATAACACAAAACGAGGCATTTCGTCTTATTTTTTCCTTTAGGGTTTTAAGGTTCTCATATTCGTCCTTTTTTGTCTTTTTTTGTCTTTGGGTGTTGTAATATGTAATTTGATAACACTTTTGATAATCCGTACATTATTTATTTAACATTCGTGCCACTTTATTTGATGAATAACACAAAACGAGGCATTTCGTCTTATTTTTTCCTTTAGGGTTTTAAGGTTCTCATATTCGTCCTTTTTTGTCTTTTTTTGTCTTTGGGTGTTGTAATATGTAATTTGATAACACTTTTGATAATCCGTACATTATTTATTTAACATTCGTGCCACTTTATTTGATGAATAACACAAAACGTAGGCATTTCGTCTTATTTTTTCCTTTAGGGTTTTAAGGTTCTCATATTCGTCCTTTTTTGTCTTTTTTTGTCTTTGGGTGTTGTAATATGTAATTTGATAACACTTTTGATAATCCGTACATTATTTATTTAACATTCGTGCCACTTTATTTGATGAATAACACAAAACGTGGCATTTCGTCTTATTTTTTCCTTTAGGGTTTTAAGGTTCTCATATTCGTCCTTTTTTGTCTTTTTTTGTCTTTGGGTGTTGTAATATGTAATTTGATAACACTTTTGATAATCCGTACATTATTTATTTAACATTCGTGCCACTTTATTTGATGAATAACACAAAACGAGGCATTTCGTCTTATTTTTTCCTTTAGGGTTTTAAGGTTCTCATATTCGTCCTTTTTTGTCTTTTTTTGTCTTTGGGTGTTGTAATATGTAATTTGATAACACTTTTGATAATCCGTACATTATTTATTTAACATTCGTGCCACTTTATTTGATGAATAACACAAAACGAGGCATTTCGTCTTATTTTTTCCTTTAGGGTTTTAAGGTTCTCATATTCGTCCTTTTTTGTCTTTTTTTGTCTTTGGGTGTTGTAATATGTAATTTGATAACACTTTTAATAATCCGTACATTATTTATTTAACATTCGTGCCACTTTATTTGATGAATAACACAAAACGTAGGCATTTCGTCTTATTTTTTCCTTTAGGGTTTTAAGGTTCTCATATTCGTCCTTTTTTGTCTTTTTTTGTCTTTGGGTGTTGTAATATGTAATTTGATAACACTTTTGATAATCCGTACATTATTTATTTAACATTCGTGCCACTTTATTTGATGAATAACACAAAACGAGGCATTTCGTCTTATTTTTTCCTTTAGGGTTTTAAGGTTCTCATATTCGTCCTTTTTTGTCTTTTTTTGTCTTTGGGTGTTGTAATATGTAATTTGATAACACTTTTGATAATCCGTACATTATTTATTTAACATTCGTGCCACTTTATTTGATGAATAACACAAAACGAGGCATTTCGTCTTATTTTTTCCTTTAGGGTTTTAAGGTTCTCATATTCGTCCTTTTTTGTCTTTTTTTGTCTTTGGGTGTTGTAATATGTAATTTGATAACACTTTTGATAATCCGTACATTATTTATTTAACATTCGTGCCACTTTATTTGATGAATAACACAAAACGATGGCATTTCGTCTTATTTTTTCCTTTAGGGTTTTAAGGTTCTCATATTCGTCCTTTTTTGTCTTTTTTTGTCTTTGGGTGTTGTAATATGTAATTTGATAACACTTTTGATAATCCGTACATTATTTATTTAACATTCGTGCCACTTTATTTGATGAATAACACAAAACGAGGCATTTCGTCTTATTTTTTCCTTTAGGGTTTTAAGGTTCTCATATTCGTCCTTTTTTGTCTTTTTTTGTCTTTGGGTGTTGTAATATGTAATTTGATAACACTTTTGATAATCCGTACATTATTTATTTAACATTCGTGCCACTTTATTTGATGAATAACACAAAACGAGGCATTTCGTCTTATTTTTTCCTTTAGGGTTTTAAGGTTCTCATATTCGTCCTTTTTTGTCTTTTTTTGTCTTTGGGTGTTGTAATATGTAATTTGATAACACTTTTGATAATCCGTACATTATTTATTTAACATTCGTGCCACTTTATTTGATGAATAACACAAAACGTGGCATTTCGTCTTATTTTTTCCTTTAGGGTTTTAAGGTTCTCATATTCGTCCTTTTTTGTCTTTTTTTGTCTTTGGGTGTTGTAATATGTAATTTGATAACACTTTTGATAATCCGTACATTATTTATTTAACATTCGTGCCACTTTATTTGATGAATAACACAAAACGAGGCATTTCGTCTTATTTTTTCCTTTAGGGTTTTAAGGTTCTCATATTCGTCCTTTTTTGTCTTTTTTTGTCTTTGGGTGTTGTAATATGTAATTTGATAACACTTTTGATAATCCGTACATTATTTATTTAACATTCGTGCCACTTTATTTGATGAATAACACAAAACGAGGCATTTCGTCTTATTTTTTCCTTTAGGGTTTTAAGGTTCTCATATTCGTCCTTTTTTGTCTTTTTTTGTCTTTGGGTGTTGTAATATGTAATTTGATAACACTTTTGATAATCCGTACATTATTTATTTAACATTCGTGCCACTTTATTTGATGAATAACACAAAACGTGGCATTTCGTCTTATTTTTTCCTTTAGGGTTTTAAGGTTCTCATATTCGTCCTTTTTTGTCTTTTTTTGTCTTTGGGTGTTGTAATATGTAATTTGATAACACTTTTAATAATCCGTACATTATTTATTTAACATTCGTGCCACTTTATTTGATGAATAACACAAAACGAGGCATTTCGTCTTATTTTTTCCTTTAGGGTTTTAAGGTTCTCATATTCGTCCTTTTTTGTCTTTTTTTGTCTTTGGGTGTTGTAATATGTAATTTGATAACACTTTTGATAATCCGTACATTATTTATTTAACATTCGTGCCACTTTATTTGATGAATAACACAAAACGAGGCATTTCGTCTTATTTTTTCCTTTAGGGTTTTAAGGTTCTCATATTCGTCCTTTTTTGTCTTTTTTTGTCTTTGGGTGTTGTAATATGTAATTTGATAACACTTTTAATAATCCGTACATTATTTATTTAACATTCGTGCCACTTTATTTGATGAATAACACAAAACGTGGCATTTCGTCTTATTTTTTCCTTTAGGGTTTTAAGGTTCTCATATTCGTCCTTTTTTGTCTTTTTTTGTCTTTGGGTGTTGTAATATGTAATTTGATAACACTTTTGATAATCCGTACATTATTTATTTAACATTCGTGCCACTTTATTTGATGAATAACACAAAACGAGGCATTTCGTCTTATTTTTTCCTTTAGGGTTTTAAGGTTCTCATATTCGTCCTTTTTTGTCTTTTTTTGTCTTTGGGTGTTGTAATATGTAATTTGATAACACTTTTGATAATCCGTACATTATTTATTTAACATTCGTGCCACTTTATTTGATGAATAACACAAAACGTGGCATTTCGTCTTATTTTTTCCTTTAGGGTTTTAAGGTTCTCATATTCGTCCTTTTTTGTCTTTTTTTGTCTTTGGGTGTTGTAATATGTAATTTGATAACACTTTTGATAATCCGTACATTATTTATTTAACATTCGTGCCACTTTATTTGATGAATAACACAAAACGAGGCATTTCGTCTTATTTTTTCCTTTAGGGTTTTAAGGTTCTCATATTCGTCCTTTTTTGTCTTTTTTTGTCTTTGGGTGTTGTAATATGTAATTTGATAACACTTTTGATAATCCGTACATTATTTATTTAACATTCGTGCCACTTTATTTGATGAATAACACAAAACGAGGCATTTCGTCTTATTTTTTCCTTTAGGGTTTTAAGGTTCTCATATTCGTCCTTTTTTGTCTTTTTTTGTCTTTGGGTGTTGTAATATGTAATTTGATAACACTTTTAATAATCCGTACATTATTTATTTAACATTCGTGCCACTTTATTTGATGAATAACACAAAACGTGGCATTTCGTCTTATTTTTTCCTTTAGGGTTTTAAGGTTCTCATATTCGTCCTTTTTTGTCTTTTTTTGTCTTTGGGTGTTGTAATATGTAATTTGATAACACTTTTGATAATCCGTACATTATTTATTTAACATTCGTGCCACTTTATTTGATGAATAACACAAAACGAGGCATTTCGTCTTATTTTTTCCTTTAGGGTTTTAAGGTTCTCATATTCGTCCTTTTTTGTCTTTTTTTGTCTTTGGGTGTTGTAATATGTAATTTGATAACACTTTTAATAATCCGTACATTATTTATTTAACATTCGTGCCACTTTATTTGATGAATAACACAAAACGTGGCATTTCGTCTTATTTTTTCCTTTAGGGTTTTAAGGTTCTCATATTCGTCCTTTTTTGTCTTTTTTTGTCTTTGGGTGTTGTAATATGTAATTTGATAACACTTTTGATAATCCGTACATTATTTATTTAACATTCGTGCCACTTTATTTGATGAATAACACAAAACGAGGCATTTCGTCTTATTTTTTCCTTTAGGGTTTTAAGGTTCTCATATTCGTCCTTTTTTGTCTTTTTTTGTCTTTGGGTGTTGTAATATGTAATTTGATAACACTTTTAATAATCCGTACATTATTTATTTAACATTCGTGCCACTTTATTTGATGAATAACACAAAACGAGGAATTTCGTCTTATTTTTTCCTTTAGGGTTTTAAGGTTCTCATATTCGTCCTTTTTTGTCTTTTTTTGTCTTTGGGTGTTGTAATATGTAATTTGATAACACTTTTGATAATCCGTACATTATTTATTTAACATTCGTGCCACTTTATTTGATGAATAACACAAAACGTGGCATTTCGTCTTATTTTTTCCTTTAGGGTTTTAAGGTTCTCATATTCGTCCTTTTTGTCTTTTTTGTCTTTGGGTGTTGTAATATGTAATTTGATAACACTTTTGATAATCCGTACATTATTTATTTAACATTCGTGCCACTTTATTTGATGAATAACACAAAACGAGGCATTTCGTCTTATTTTTTCCTTTAGGGTTTTAAGGTTCTCATATTCGTCCTTTTTTGTCTTTTTTTGTCCTTGGGTGTTGTAATATGTAATTTGATAACACTTTTGATAATCCGTACATTATTTATTTAACATTCGTGCCACTTTATTTGATGAATAACACAAAACGAGGCATTTCGTCTTATTTTTTCCTTTAGGGTTTTAAGGTTCTCATATTCGTCCTTTTTTGTCTTATTTCGTCTTTGGGTGTTGTAATATGTAATTTGATAACACTTTTAAAAATCCGTACATTATTTATTTAACATTCGTGCCACTTTATTTGATGAATAACACAAAACGAGGAATTTCGTCTTATTTTTTCCTTTAGGGTTTTAAGGTTCTCATATTCGTCCTTTTTTGTCTTTTTTTGTCCTTGGGTGTTGTAATATGTAATTTTTTTTTTTTTTTTTTTTAAGTGAAAGCCCCAAGGCTTTGAATTTTATAAAAACCATAAAGAGTTCAGAGCCGAAGCCCAATACATAAGTAGGTACGGGTCAACACCCCATACACAAACAAAACACATAAAAAAAATTACGAGAAGGGATAGCAGCTAGGGGCGTTAATTGGCCCTCGGAGAACTCGAAGTTCAGCCTGTAGCTGTCATTTAGGAGGCGAGTCTCTTTTCATCTGTTGAATACGCGCTTGTAATCGCTCTACGTCGTAGTCTGGATCAAGAGATGCTTTGATTCTTTGCCGGTCCTCGGAAGGTGCAGCTTTTAAGATAGGGCTTCTTTTCTTTTTGTGGGTTACAACTTGCCAGCCTTCCTCAGAACCTGGCGCTTCTCGCGGCATAAGATCCTTCCGTAGTTCCTCCTCAAGAGCGGAGGTGACTTTCCATTGGTAGAAATCGGCCATAGTGGTAGCTGCTGTCTCTTTTTGTTGGTGGAGCGTCATGTCTTGGAAACCCGGAATTTTCAGGATAAGCTGATTTTTATAGTAGCCCTCGTTTGGAGATCGCACGAGTTGAAAGGAGTGCTCAATAGCCATACGACTTGCTTTGGCCTCTTGCTTTTCAAACGCTTCTACCTCATCAGCCCAGGATGCTTTGGAAGGCCGCTGCGTTTGTCTTTGCCCTTCAGCTTTGCACGGACCTAACAGACGAAGCTGCACCAAAGGTTTCTTTTTTCCAAGCGTTGAGTCTGCAGATTTTGGTCTCACTATATCCGCCTTTGGGGGCCTCGTTGGGCTCGGCATCTCCTTGTTCTGGACCTGAGCAGCCCGCACTGGGCCATTCGATCCCTGCTGCAGCAGTGCACCAGCTTCGGCAGCCAGCGCTTGTGCACCAGCCGCTGCCCCCTGCTCCGGACCCTGTCCCAGCTCCTGCGCACCAGAGTTCAGCGCGTCTCCCAGCTCCTGCGCACCAGTGGAGCCACAGCCTCCTGCAGCAGCCCCTGCCGCAGCCCCCTGCTCCGGACCCTGTCCCAGCTCCTGCGCACCAGAGTTCAGCGCTCCCAGCTCCTGCGCACCAGTGGAGCCACAGCCTCCTGCAGCAAGACCAGCTCCCTGCTCCGCATCCGAGGTCTGAAGCACGGTGAAGCAGTTTGTAATCTGCCCCACGACATCTCCTCGTAGCGGCTGCACTACAAGCCTTTGCTCCGAGATCTTCTTGCTAACCTGGTGCCACACCTTTCGAGGCCTTTTGCAACGAGTAGAGGAGTGACCAATGTGAGCGCAAACAGAACAGTATTGAGGCACAACATCATAACAGACTGTGGCCGTCCTAGATTCGATGATTACACCAGTGGTATCATCCACAATATTGATTAGAATCGATTCAACCAACGGTTGGGACGCATCAAGCTCAATGCAAATACGAGCATAACTCAAGCAGCTCCGATTTATATTCCGTACATCCACCTTTATGGGCTTCCCCAAAGAAGAAGCAATACTTAAAAGAGTGTGTTCATCAAAGAAATACAACGGAAGCCCAACAATTTTAATCCAAACCGGTGCAATTGGCGACTCAATCTCGGAAGAGAAATCCGATTGCCACTTAAACATACGCATCCGAAACCCTTGGATAATCCACACTAATTGCATCCAAATCATATAATAATCTAGATAACTAGTACATTCGATATATACATGTTTAGAATCGGCTAAAGCACAATTAACCTCACCTTGGAGCTGCAAATTGTTGAAGAATTGTTGTATCACTTGCAATTGGGGGCGGCCATGGGAAAACTTCCCAATTAAAACCCAATTGAGGCGCTCCACCAATTGACGTTTCTCTGACGAGGTGAAGACAATCGAGGAGACACCTCCTTGAGACGTTGTGGGCTTGCGGCAGATCGCGGACGGATCCATAAAGGGGGCTGCCAATGGGGCACGACCTGGGCAGGAAACGTAAGACGCTGGAGCCTTGCCTTTGACGATTTGCGCATATGAGAGGTGAGATCCGCCATTGTTGGACGTTGTTGGAGCTTCCAAAGCGGCGGCTGGTGGGCTTGAGGCATCGATTTTGGACGAGGCTGGCTTCAATGGCGCTGCAATTGGAGAAGAGGGAGACGAGAGGGAATTGTTAAGCTTGGAGGAGGCTTCCTCCGCCATAAGGGAGGAGGCGGAGCCCTTCAAGGGGGCGGCCAAAGCCCTTCAAGGGGCGCCTATTTGAGAGAGAAACCCTTGTCTTTTTTTGGTAATGTTTTGTTTGTTTGTGTTGTAATATGTAATTTGATTTGTAATATGTAATTTGATGTTGTAATATGTAATTTGATAACACTTTTGATAATCCGTACATTATTTATTTAACATTCGTGCCACTTTATTTGATGAATAACACAAAACGAGGCATTTCGTCTTATTTTTTCCTTTAGGGTTTTAAGGTTCTCATATTCGTCATTTTTTGTCTTCTTTTTGTCTTTGGGTGTTGTAATATGTAATTTGATAACACTTTTGATAATCCGTGCATTATTTATTTAACATTCGTGCCACTTTATTTGATGAATAACACAAAACGTGGCATTTCGTCTTATTTTTTCCTTTAGGGTTTTAAGGTTCTCATATTCCTCCTTTTTTGTCTTTTTTTGTCTTTGGGTGTTGTAATATGTAATTTGATAACACTTTTGATAATCCGTACATTATTTATTTAACATTCGTGCCACTTTATTTGATGAATAACACAAAACGTGGCATTTCGTCTTTTTTTTCCTTTAGGGTTTTAAGGTTTTCATATTCTTCCTTTTGTCTTTTTCTGTCTTTGGGTGTTGTAATATGTAATTTGATAACACTTTTGATAATCCGTACATTATTTATTTAACATTCGTGCCACTTTATTTGATGAATAACACAAAACGAGGCATTTCGTCTTATTTTTTCCTTTAGGGTTTTAAGGTTCTCATATTCGTCCTTTTTTGTCTTTTTTTGTCCTTGGGTGTTGTAATATGTAATTTTTTTTTTTTTTAAGCAAAACCCAACAGGGGTTACATGTTACCATTCAAAGAAAACAAATACAAAGTCTCGCGAGCGCATCGCATCAGTAATCAATGTAAGCGAAGAAAAATGAACTAGAGCCCTCCGTAATGGAATTTTAGGAAGTCTAGCAAGATAGAAGGCAAAGAGGGACCCCAAAACTCCTATCCAGGACAAGGACCAAGTCTCCAAACCGCTGCATGGGATACATACACCCTTCAACCCCCCCTCCTGCATCTCTGCAAGAGTGTATGCACTTACCACGTCAAACCCCCCATCCCTGCGGTAAGAGAACCCTGCCCCCAGCAAGCCTCAGGACAAGGACCAAGTCTCCAAACCACTGCATGGGGTGCATACACCCTTCATCCCCCCCTCCTGCTTCTCTGCAAGAGTGTATGCACTTGCCACATCAAACCCCCCATCCCTGTGGTAAGAGAACCTTGCCCAACAGCAAGCTGGAAAATAGAAATAGTGGAAGTCCCAGCCATACCCCCGGATCAAGCGCTAGAAAACACCCAAAACCCATAATAGGAGAGCCCCTGAAAGTATACATATGCGCTCAAAGAAACAAGGGGAGCGCGCTCAGGAAGTCAATCTATAAATAGCTATGCCATCAGAGATAATGCAACATCTCTATCTCTCTCTGGCTCAGGCAATAGCTCCATCTGTAATATCAATCTCGGACAAAATCTCAGCAGACGACCCCTAACCATATGAAGTGCAAATGTGCCCGTCGCCTATCAATATAGTCCAAAACGAAAGCCTCCATAACTCATGTACCTGCAAAATGAACACAATCAACCTCTAGAGGTTCCGTCACTCCTACACAGGAGATCAAGAGGGCATTAACATATATAGCTCCCGGAAGACAGTTGCTATAGATGTACCCCCCCCCATTTGAAGTCGACATTAGATGAAAAAATACGCCCAAGGACCACCTGCAAGCCATATCAAACACAACAATGTTAGCAAATAAAGAATGGGGACAATCATCTAGTCCTCCGAATATAAGGGAGACCAATCTGCTCCAATCTGATCAAAGCTCGGAACTGTGATGTCTCCTCTCCCGGTCTCCATGTGAATCTGGTACTGTGTATCACTGCGTGCCTGGCCATGTAGTCAGCAGCATGATTCCGCTCCCGCCAACCATGACCAAGCTCCGACTGTAAGAGCTCAAGTAACCTCCTGATAAGCATGATCCTAGATCTCAACTGCCAAGGACCCCCAGAGTGCTGAACTGCCTGCATCAGCTGCAAGGAATCCGTTTCCACATGTAGACCCCCATAGGAATGCTCAAGAACCCATCTCAAAACCACCACCATAGACTCAACCTCAGCCTCAAGAGAAGAATAGGCATGGATAGGGAACGCAACTGCCACAATGAGATGACCATCATCACCCCTCAAAACCCCACCCGAGCCGCAACCGGACGAACTGAATGAGCCATCAACGTTAAGTTTGGATTTACCTCTAGGAGGAGGAATCCAACCAACTAATCTAGGTGGGTTACTGTGCTTAGCTAAAACAAACAAGCCCCAATTACGAGCCACCTCGTGATTACCCCGCCAACGGCCATAAGAACCAAACCCAGCATCACACCAAAGAGAAACAGTACGAACAATATGATGCCTGATCCTATCATAACGATAGGGGGTCCCCTCATGCTTACACTCGTTCCTCGCTACCCATAAAGCATATAAAGTGGCGATAAGAACAAGGTGTCTAACGTGCCCTTCCGCGGTGGAGCTCAGAAGCCAAGCCTCTATAGCCCCCCTGAGAGAACGAACATTATCATACCTGACGCCGAAGACGGACCCCAGGTAGCGCCATATCTGACTTGCCACCTCATTGTCCCAAAAGACATGAGCCAGCGTCTCCGTATTAGAGCAGCACACACACCGAGATGGTAAAGAAACACCTCGGCGTTGCAGGAGCTCGTCAACGGGAATGAATCCCCTGGACACCCGCCAGGCTAACATAGACATCTTTTTCGGGAAGGAAGAATGCCAAATAAGACTGTGCAGATAGGAGGGATCCCTGGATGGAGCAATCTCTTTATACACCTGCCGAAAGGAGAATTGACCATCCCCCGTACCTTTCCACACTGCGACATCCTCCTCACCCGAGTGGATAGGGATAGACATAATAGCTCTGACAGTGTCAGAGTCAACCATATCGCGTAGCAGACCCTGGTTCCATTCCCCATTCTGCCAGAGCTGACTAACGCGCAGATTACTATCTATTTCAAGATTCTCCAAGGGAGTAAGCCTTGGAATACCCCAAGACTCATCCCAGAACCTACAATCACCCTTGCCAAGAACCCAGTGAGTGTGATTCTCAGCAAACTCCCGGCCTCGCAAAATAAATTTCCAGCACATGGAGTGCTTAAGGTGCTCCCTGGGCCTCAACAGGGTGATACTTCCTACAATATTTCCCCTTCATGAACCGACTCCAAAGATTATCAACAGATCTGAATCGGTACCAAGCCTTGACCATACACACCTGATTGATAGCAGCGAAGGATTTGAGATTAAGGCCCCCATCTTCATAGCTGTAACACTTTTGATAACACTTTTGATAATCCGTACATTATTTATTTAACATTCGTGCCACTTTATTTGATGAATAACACAAAACGAGGCATTTCGTCTTATTTTTTCCTTTAGGGTTTTAAGGTTCTCATATTCGTCCTTTTTTGTCTTTTTTTGTCCTTGGGTGTTGTAATATGTAATTTGATAACACTTTTGATAATCCGTACATTATTTATTTAACATTCGTGCCACTTTATTTGATGAATAACACAAAACGAGGCATTTCGTCTTATTTTTTCCTTTAGGGTTTTAAGGTTCTCATATTCGTCCTTTTTTGTCTTATTTTGTCTTTGGGTGTTGTAATATGTAATTTGATAACACTTTTAAAAATCCGTACATTATTTATTTAACATTCGTGCCACTTTATTTGATGAATAACACAAAACGTGGCATTTCGTTTTTTTGTCTTTAGGGTTTTAAGGTTCTCATATTCGTCCTTTTTTGTCTTTTTTTGTCTTTGGGTATTGTAATATGTAATTTGATAACACTTTTGATAATCCGTACATTATTTATTTAACATTCGTGCCACTTTATTTGATGAATAACACAAAACGTGGCATTTCGTTTTTTTTTTCCTTTAGGGTTTTAAGGTTCTCATATTCGTCCTTTTTGTCTTTTTTTGTCCTTGGGTGTTGTAATATGTAATTTGATAACACTTTTGATAATCCGTACATTATTTATTTAACATTCGTGCCACTTTATTTGATGAATAACACAAAACGAGGCATTTCGTCTTATTTTTTCCTTTAGGGTTTTAAGGTTCTCATATTCGTCATTTTTTGTCTTCTTTTTGTCTTTGGGTGTTGTAATATGTAATTTGACAACACTTTTGATAATCCGTGCATTATTTATTTAACATTCGTGCCACTTTATTTGATGAATAACACAAAACGTGGCATTTCGTCTTATTTTTTCCTTTAGGGTTTTAAGGTTCTCATATTCCTCCTTTTTTGTCTTTTTTTGTCTTTGGGTGTTGTAATATGTAATTTGATAACACTTTTGATAATCCGTACATTATTTATTTAACATTCGTGCCACTTTATTTGATGAATAACACAAAACGTGGCATTTCGTCTTTTTTTTCCTTTAGGGTTTTAAGGTTTTCATATTCGTCCTTTTTGTCTTTTTCTGTCTTTGGGTGTTGTAATATGTAATTTGATAACACTTTTGATAATCCGTACATTATTTATTTAACATTCGTGCCACTTTATTTGATGAATAACACAAAACGAGGCATTTCGTCTTATTTTTTCCTTTAGGGTTTTAAGGTTCTCATATTCGTCCTTTTTTGTCTTTTTTTGTCCTTGGGTGTTGTAATATGTAATTTGATAACACTTTTGATAATCCGTACATTATTTATTTAACATTCGTGCCACTTTATTTGATGAATAACACAAAACGAGGCATTTCGTCTTATTTTTTCCTTTAGGGTTTTAAGGTTCTCATATTCGTCCTTTTTTGTCTTTTTTTGTCTTGGGTGTTGTAATATGTAATTTGATAACACTTTTGATAATCCGTACATTATTTATTTAACATTCGTGCCACTTTATTTGATGAATAACACAAAACGAGGCATTTCGTCTTATTTTTTCCTTTAGGGTTTTAAGGTTCTCATATTCGTCCTTTTTTGTCTTTTTTTGTCTTTGGGTGTTGTAATATGTAATTTGATAACACTTTTAATAATCCGTACATTATTTATTTAACATTCGTGCCACTTTATTTGATGAATAACACAAAACGAGGCATTTCGTCTTATTTTTTCCTTTAGGGTTTTAAGGTTCTCATATTCGTCCTTTTTTGTCTTTTTTTGTCTTGGGTGTTGTAATATGTAATTTGATAACACTTTTGATAATCCGTACATTATTTATTTAACATTCGTGCCACTTTATTTGATGAATAACACAAAACGAGGCATTTCGTCTTATTTTTTCCTTTAGGGTTTTAAGGTTCTCATATTCGTCATTTTTTGTCTTTTTTTGTCTTTGGGTGTTGTAATATGTAATTTGATAACACTTTTGATAATCCGTGCATTATTTATTTAACATTCGTGCCACTTTATTTGATGAATAACACAAAACGTGGCATTTCGTCTTATTTTTTCCTTTAGGGTTTTAAGGTTCTCATATTCCTCCTTTTTTGTCTTTTTTTGTCTTTGGGTGTTGTAATATGTAATTTGATAACACTTTTGATAATCCGTACATTATCTATTTAACATTCGTGCCACTTTATTTGATGAATAACACAAAACGTGGCATTTCGTCTTTTTTTTTCCTTTAGGGTTTTAAGGTTTTCATATTCTTCCTTTTGTCTTTTTCTGTCTTTGGGTGTTGTAATATGTAATTTGATAACACTTTTGATAATCCGTACATTATTTATTTAACATTCGTGCCACTTTATTTGATGAATAACACAAAACGAGGCATTTCGTCTTATTTTTTCCTTTAGGGTTTTAAGGTTCTCATATTCGTCCTTTTTTGTCTTTTTTTGTCCTTGGGTGTTGTAATATGTAATTTTTTTTTTTTTTTTTTTTTTTTTTTAAGCAAAACCCAACAGGGGTTACATGTTACCATTCAAATAAAACAAATACAAAGTCTCGCGAGCGCATCGCATCAGTAATCAATGTAAGCGAAGAAAATGAAATAGAGCCCTCCGTAATGGGATTTTAGGAAGTCTAGCAAGATAGAAGGCAAAGAGGGACCCCAAAACTCCTATCCAGGACAAGGACCAAGTCTCCAAACCGCTGCATGGGATACATACACTCTTCAACCCCCCCTCCTGCATCTCTGCAAGAGTGTATGCACTTACCACGTCAAACCCCCCATCCCTGCGGTAAGAGAACCCTGCCCCCAGCAAGCCTCAGGACAAGGACCAAGTCTCCAAACCACTGCATGGGGCGCATACACCCTTCATCCCCCCCTCCTGCATCTCTGCAAGAGTGTATGC
This sequence comes from Echium plantagineum, assembly GCA_003412495.2. Taxonomy (NCBI): domain Eukaryota; kingdom Viridiplantae; phylum Streptophyta; class Magnoliopsida; order Boraginales; family Boraginaceae; genus Echium; species Echium plantagineum. The sequence goes on from QFAX02000649.1 coordinate 16,017, forward strand.
ACTTGCCACATCAAACCCCCCATCCCTGTGGTAAGAGAACCTTGCCCAACAGCAAGCTGGAAAATAGGAATAGTGGAAGTCCCAGCCATACCCCCGGATCAAGCGCTAGAAAACACCCAAAACCCATAATAGGAGAGCCCCTGAAAGTATACATATGCGCTCAAATAAACAAGGGGAGCGCGCTCAGCAAGTCAATCTATAAATAGCTATGCCATCAGAGATAAGGCATCTCTCTCTGGCTCAGGCAATAGCTCCATCTGTAATATCAATCTCAGACCAAATCCCAGCAGACGAACCCTAACCATATGAAGTGCAAATGTGCCCGTCGCCTATCAATCTAGTCCAATACAAAAGCCTCCATAACTCATGCACCTGCAAAATGAACACAATCAACCTCTAGAGGTTCCGTCACTCCTATCCAGGAGATCAAGAGGGCATTAACATTTATAGCTCCCGGAAGACAGTTGCTATAGATGTACCCCCCCCATTTGAAGTCGACATTAGATGAAACAATACGCCCATGGACCACCTGCAAGCCATATCAAACAAAACGATGTTAGCAAATAAAGAATGGGGACAATCATCTAGTCCTCCGAATGTAAGGGAGACCAATCTGCTCCAATCTGATCAAAGCGCGGAACTGTGATGTCTCCTCTCCCGGTCTCCATGAGAATCTGGTATTGTGCACCACAGCGTGCTTGGCCATGTAGTCTGCAGCATGATTCCGCTCCCTCCAAACATGACCAAGCTCCGACTGCAAGTACTCAAGCAATCTCCTAATAAGCAGAATCCTAGACCTCAAATGCCAAGGACCCCCAGTGTGCTGTAAAGCCTGCACCAGCTGTAATGAATCCGTCTCCACAAGGAAACCCCCATAAGCGTGCTCAATGAACCACCTCAAAACCACCACCATAGACTCAACCTCAGCCTCAAACGAAGAACTAGCGAGGATAGGGATCGCAACTGCCACAATGAGATGACCATCGTCACCCCTCAATACCCCGCCCGAGCCACACCCCGACAAACTGAAAGAGCCATCAACGTTGAGCTTGGACTTGCCTCTAGGAGGACGAGTCCAGCCAACTAATCTAGGTGGTTTGTTAGTCTTAGCCAAAATAAACAAGCCCCATGTACGAGCCACATCATGATTACCTTTCCAACGATCATAGGAGCCAAATCCAGCACCGCACCAAAGATAGACAGTGCGAACAATGTGATGCATTATCCTATCATAACGATAGGGAGCCCCCTCGTGCTTACTCTCGTTCCTCGCCACCCATAGCGCGTATAAGGTAGCAAGAAGAACCAGGTGTCTAACATGCCCACCCGTAGTTGAGCTTAGAAGCCAGGCCTCCATAGCCCCCCTAAGAGAGTTAATGTGATCATACTTGACACCAAAAATGGAGCCCAAGTAGACCCAAATCCTTTGAGCTACCTCGTTGTCCCAAAAGACATGAGCCAGCGTCTCCGTAGAGGAGCAACAAACACATCGAGACGGCAATGACACACCTCGACGCTGCATCATTTCCTCCACGGGAATGAATCCCCTGGACACACGCCAGGCTAACATAGACATCTTCTTGGGGAAGGAGGAATGCCAAATAAGGCTATGCAGATAGGAAGGGTCTCTAGAGGGTGCGATTTCTCGACACACCTGTCGAAAGGAGAATAGACCATCCCCCGTCCCTTTCCACACTGCAACATCCTCCTTTTCCGAATGAATCGGAATGGTCATAATATCTCTGACCGCATCAGAGCTAACCATAGTGCGCAGCAGCTCCTCATTCCAAGCACCATCCTGCCAAAGCGCACTAACACGGAGATTACTATCCAGGTCATGGTCCTCCAAGGGTTCAACCCCTTGAATACCCCATGAATCCTCCCAGAAACGACAATCACCCCGCCCCAGGACCCAGTGAATATGATCTTCAGCGTAGTCCCGGCCACGTAATATAAACTTCCAGCACGAGGAGTGCCTAGGGAACTCCGTAGCCTCCGCAGGGTGATACTTTCTACAATACTTACCCTTCATAAAGCGGGTCCAAAGGTTATCGACTGAACGGAATCGATACCAAGCCTTCACCATACAAGCCTGGTTGACAACAGCCAGAGACTTGAGGTTTAGGCCACCTTCCTCATATCTGAAGCTTGCTTTGTCCCAACTGGACCATCTCTGCTTCCCCCAGATGAAGCCATTACAGATTTTTTGGATTCTGTCCACAACCGTAAGAGGCATTTGGAGGGTGTGTAGTAAGTGAAGCGGCTGGGCCATCAACACGGACTGCACCAGAGTTAAGCGGCCACCAGAGGAAAGGTGAGTGTGATTCCATCCCGCAATAGAAGTCACCATCTTCTCAATCAAGTTCTCATACAAGAACCGTTTCTTGTGACCTTTGTAGATGGGCGTACCCAGGTACGTAAAGGGGAGTTTTTCAAGTTTAAACCCTGTTGCACGGCATACTACACTAATCCTGGCCGGAGTAGCATTAGTAGAGACAATGCAACTGCTCTTAGACTTGTTGATTAGCTGGCCCGAGATACTCTGATAGTGGTCCAGCCAGTCCATAATCAAGCGCAAGGAGCTCTTCTTGCCATTGCAGAAAAGAATACAGTCATCCGCAAAGGATAGACATGGAACAACAACATCCTTACTACCCCCACCATCATAGCGGACCTCAGGATGCTCCTCGTGAAGTCTCAACAGACCCCGAAGGAAGTACTCTTGAGCCAGAATAAATAAGGCCGGAGAGAGCGGATCACCTTGCCTAACGCCTTTCGACGCAGGAAAGTAACCCTGGATCTCCCCATTCAACATGATAGAAAAGAACGATTGGTCAATGCAGTTCATAATCAAAGCAATCCAACGCTCTGCAAAGCCAAACGCCAGAAGGACCCTCCTTAGAAACTGCCAGGACAGACGATCAAACGCCTTAGTCATATCAAGCTTAAGGATAGTGTTACCACCATTAGCCGTCTTATTGATTTCGTGCGTAAGTTCTTGGGCCAGCATGATATTATCATGAATGCTTCTGCCCTGCACAAAACCCGCCTGCATCGGGGAGATAAGTCTCGGAAGGAGAGTGCCTAATCTCGAGCTGATAATTTTAGTGGCAACTTTATTCATAAAAGTGCACAAGCTGATAGGACGAAATTGACTCCAGGTTTGAGCGCCTGGCTGTTTCGGGATAAGGCAAAGCACCGTAGAAGTGACCCCCTTGGGTAGCTTATTGCCAGCGATAAAGTATTTCATAGCACGCAGTAAGTCTTCCTGAATGATGTCCCAATAGGTCTGAAAGAAAACCCCATTGAAGCCATCAACACCAGCAGCACTCTGCGCACTCAAGGAGAAGACAACAGCACGAACCTCCTCAAGGGTCGGCTCGGCTAACAACACCTGATTGTCCTCATGAGAGACAAGAGAGGGAATGCAATCAATCATGTCCCCATCAGCCTCATGCCCTTCATCATCAAAAAGATTCTGAAAGAAGCGAACAGCAGAGTCAACAATGCCCTCCTTAGTAGAAATCCACTCACCGTCATCAAGGGTACCAGCGATGTGGTTCTTCTTCCTCTTTTGTTTGACATAAGAGTGAAAGAATGCTGTCGACTTATCGCCCTCTTTAAGCCAGTGACAACTACTTTTCTGTTGCCAGTACGCCTCCTCCATTGCCAAAAGACGAAGCTGCTTTGCCTTAAGCAAGCTAAGAGCCTCGCGATCCTGGGGGAGGCCAGATTGTTGGTAAGTAGTCTCCTTCTGGCACACTTCATCTTCAATCTGCGCCACCTGAGAGAAGATATTACCGAAGGTGGTCTTATTCCACTGCTTGAGCTCACCTTTCAGACGCTTCAGTTTGGTCCAAAAAGCAGTGATAGGCTCCCCCCAAACAGGCAGAGACCAAGATTGCTCTATCAGCGGACGACAACCATCATGTTTGGTCCACATGTTTTGAAATCTGAAGCTCGACTTGATCACATCAGCGTCAGCCTTGCACTCCACCAAAAGCGGAGAGTGATCGGACCCAGTCCTAGCAAGATGTCGAACCCCAATAGTGGTAAAACGGCTGATAAACTCAGGGTTGACAAGCACCCTATCAAGGCGCTTGTACTTATTCCCTTGAGTCCAAGAGTACGGAGAACCAGTGAAACCGGCATCCTGGAGGTTGCAGTCAAGCAGACAGTGGATAAAGTCGTCCATGCCCTTTTGAGGCTGACAACCAGACATCTCACTATCAGACAACACACAATTAAAATCACCCATGACCACCCAAGGAAGAGAAGCATCAGCTTTATCAACTAAGCTACTCCACAAGGCCTTACGGACAGCGGGGTTGGATGAGGCATAAATAACGGTAAGTAGGACATCCTCCTTACCCGTAGAGAGACGTACATGTAACAACTGAGGTTCGTCAGCTATCACCTGTACAGAATGCTGCTCATTCCACAAGATCCAGATCTTGTTGGAAGAGTTGGCGACGCTCCCAGTAAAGTTTAACTTCTTCATCAACTTGGGCAATTTAATTGCCGAGATCATAGGCTCCTGGACGCAAAGGATAGAGAATTTGTGGAGCCTGCGAAGAGATTTAATCCTCCTACGTGTGGACGAATTACCAACCCCACGTAGATTCCAGCAAAGGAGTTTACTCGACATCGGAAAGGTCCCTCCTTTCCTTCAAGTTACGTGATGTGCCCTGCGGAATAGTGTGTCTCCGAGGTTTGATAGGCACATGATCACTCTTGGGTTTAGCGCGCTTGAAGCTCGCTAGAAAATTATTCATGTCTCTACCTTGCTTAGCAAAGGTAGACTTGGGGGAGTTGGGGAGGGAGGTAGCCATCTTAACGACACTAACATCGTCGAAGACATCCTCAGACTCAAGGTCAACAAACCTGTTTTGGGTGGTTATCAAGCCAGGCTGCGAAGATAACGCACTAATATTGGGGCAAGACTTGGGAGGGATCTCAATCCACTCCTCGGATTGGGACGGAGTAGGTGTCCCAATAGATGCATTGGTGCCATGAGCAACCTCCTTGTTGACAACAGGGCCCTTGGGTAGTGAGCCAGCTCCTGGATCAACAATAGAAGTTGTCCCCCGAACAGGGCTAGCTTCTACAGGCTCCGAGGATGCTGCACTAGTCTGGTGTGACCCATTTTGCCCCTGAACATTCCTTCCAGGTGCAGGGTCCTTAATAGCAGAGGTAGGAGCAACCTTCTCCTTTTCCTTCCATCTCTGAGTAGGGCGCCTCCTTCTTCTTCGTTTATTTGGGCCAACACTACCTTGAGGCCCTACAGCACCCTGGGGTTGGCCTCCCTGTTTGACAGGGGTAGCAGCATGCTTCTTATCAACAACCTTAGTCGGAGACGAAGGAGTGGCACCCAACTTACATTGAGAGCTAGCATGCCCCAGGTGACTACACAAGGTGCAGTAAGTAGGCATATCTTCGTAGGTGACCGTTTGCTCAAATCCATCCATCACCACTTTGCCACTGGCAAGGGGATGTTCGAACTTAACATCAATGACCTTAGGCTGTGGTAGAGCAACATCCAACTCTACACAAACACTAGCACACCCCAGTTGGGTTCGAGTAGTGTTTAAATGGTCAATACATAAAGGTTTACCCACACAGCTAGCAACGGAGAGAAGGGCTTCCTCCGTGTACATATAAATGGGTAACTTAGGGAAGTTTATCCACACGGGACAAACAGAGGACTCAACAGATGAATCAAAGTCGGGGGACCACTTGAACATTCTCATGGTATACCCTTTAATATACCACATGACTCTAAGCCAAAGACGTATAAAGTCCTCGACCAGAGCACACTCAATTATCAAGTGCCTATCATCATAGATAGATAGATTATAGTCCCCTTTCAACTTTAAGTTGGTAAAGAATTCCCGAATGTCATTGATGGCAGGGCGCCCATGGGAAAACTTACCCACTAAGACATGCTGCATGCAAGCCAAGAACCGGGCTTTATCCTCAGCCTTGAAGAACACAGTTGGCTTGCCAGCTATAGTAGAGAGGGGGCCAGGGACGTGGGAGGTGGGATATCATACCTACGGGCGTAATCACGCCTGGTTTGAGTCCCTAGAGCACGTGTCCCCACAGTTTGGGCATAGGACGCACGAGTAGGCACAAGTTTCTGCCTATAGGCCTCAACTTTGTCTTGAGAAGAAGACACTTGAGCATGCCCAGGTGCGTCATTACAATCTATGCCTAAAGCTTTCTTAAGGGGTGGGAAGACTTGATCGAGATTAACCGTTGTGGCCACCCTAGGTGCACCATGTGCCACGTCCTCAGGGTGTCTAGCACCAAAAACGAGAATTTGGGTGGAATCATGAGCCTGGTCAGATGTAGACACAAGGCCTGTCCACGAGATTGGCAAGACATGGGGACCTAGGCTTGTTAGGAGACTCAATGAGTCAAGGGGTGCACCAACAGAGTTGGGCTGGTCCGTGTCACTAGTGTGAGCACAAGATGAAGGTGGGTCTAGCACGGCTAAGTCCACAAGCTTAGGCTTGGGCGCGTGCTTATTAAAAGGAGGAGTCCCAACCAAGTTAGGAGACTCACTCGGGTCCGTGCCACTAGGGTGCACACAAGACCTAGGATCAGTTAGCATGTTAGACGCACAAGGGTGAACCAGCAAGGTCGCATCCATGGCTCCAGGACGCGCACCAGCCTGAGTCCCATCAGCTTGAGTCCTACTCGCACTAGGAGACCTAGGACGAAGTAGAACTCTTACGGACAGAGGACTCTAACACGCATCCTTCTTGCAGGCCACGTGAGGCAGGGGTGGGGGGGCTAACATGGGAGGTAAAAGACGTTACAGAACCACCACAATAGGTGGCGCAACTAGGTGGCTTAACAGCCGTCTGGATGGGGCAAGGGAGTTGGCATTTAGGGTTACCTTGGCATAGATCAGATGGCAGTTCGACCCTATCCAAAGATTGCAGCTCTTCCACCTCAATTGTAGTTGAAAGTGATGCTAATTCCTCCCCTGGACCAAGCGTTGAAGGACAAGGAGATGGTGGTTCGAGCGTGGCATTTGCTGGTTGCAAGCAAGGCCGACATTGTAGGGGCTTCCAAACTTTGTGGACACGTCGACTTCACCACCTTTCCAGTGGATAACGTGTGTTTGCGCCCCTCCACAGTGGATGGAGGAGGGGGTGGGGGGTCGTCCCCGTCGACCATTTGGCCGGAGAAGACAATAATGGAGGTCAAAGTAAAGCCGCCCAAAATCGCCCCTAGAGAGTTTCTTGAGAGCTTTTTTGTTTTTTTAATTTGATCGTAATATGTAATTTGATAACACTTTTGATAATCCGTACATTATTTATTTAACATTCGTGCCACTTTATTTGATGAATAACACAAAACGAGGCATTTCGTCTTATTTTTTCCTTTAGGGTTTTAAGGTTCTCATATTCGTCCTTTTTTGTCTTATTTTGTCTTTGGGTGTTGTAATATGTAATTTGATAACACTTTTAAAAATCCGTACATTATTTATTTAACATTCGTGCCACTTTATTTGATGAATAACACAAAACGAGGCATTTCGTCTTATTTTTTCATTTAGGGTTTTAAGGTTCTCATATTCGTCGTTTTTTGTCTTTTTTTATCCTTGGGTGTTGTAATATGTAATTTGATAACACTTTTGATAATCCGTACATTATTTATTTAACATTCGTGCCACTTTATTTGATGAATAACACAAAACGAGGCATTTCGTCTTATTTTTTCCTTTAGGGTTTTAAGGTTCTCATATTCGTCCTTTTTTGTCTTTTTTTGTCTTTGGGTGTTGTAATATGTAATTTGATAACACTTTTGATAATCCGTACATTATTTATTTAACATTCGTGCCACTTTATTTGATGAATAACACAAAACGAGGCATTTCGTCTTATTTTTTCCTTTAGGGTTTTAAGGTTCTCATATTCGTCCTTTTTTGTCTTTTTTTGTCTTTGGGTGTTGTAATATGTAATTTGATAACACTTTTGATAATCCGTACATTATTTATTTAACATTCGTGCCACTTTATTTGATGAATAACACAAAACGTAGGCATTTCGTCTTATTTTTTCCTTTAGGGTTTTAAGGTTCTCATATTCGTCCTTTTTTGTCTTTTTTTGTCTTTGGGTGTTGTAATATGTAATTTGATAACACTTTTAATAATCCGTACATTATTTATTTAACATTCGTGCCACTTTATTTGATGAATAACACAAAACGAGGCATTTCGTCTTATTTTTTCCTTTAGGGTTTTAAGGTTCTCATATTCGTCCTTTTTTGTCTTTTTTTGTCCTTGGGTGTTGTAATATGTAATTTGATAACACTTTTAATAATCCGTACATTATTTATTTAACATTCGTGCCACTTTATTTGATGAATAACACAAAACGAGGCATTTCGTCTTATTTTTTCCTTTAGGGTTTTAAGGTTCTCATATTCGTCCTTTTTTGTCTTTTTTTGTCTTTGGGTGTTGTAATATGTAATTTGATAACACTTTTAATAATCCGTACATTATTTATTTAACATTCGTGCCACTTTATTTGATGAATAACACAAAACGTGGCATTTCGTCTTATTTTTTCCTTTAGGGTTTTAAGGTTCTCATATTCGTCCTTTTTTGTCTTTTTTTGTCTTTGGGTGTTGTAATATGTAATTTGATAACACTTTTGATAATCCGTGCATTATTTATTTAACATTCGTGCCACTTTATTTGATGAATAACACAAAACGTGGCATTTCGTCTTATTTTTTCCTTTAGGGTTTTAAGGTTCTCATATTCGTCCTTTTTTGTCTTTTTTTGTCTTTGGGTGTTGTAATATGTAATTTGATAACACTTTTGATAATCCGTACATTATTTATTTAACATTCGTGCCACTTTATTTGATGAATAACACAAAACGTGGCATTTCGTCTTATTTTTTCCTTTAGGGTTTTAAGGTTCTCATATTCGTCCTTTTTTGTCTTTTTTTGTCTTTGGGTGTTGTAATATGTAATTTGATAACACTTTTGATAATCCGTACATTATTTATTTAACATTCGTGCCACTTTATTTGATGAATAACACAAAACGAGGCATTTCGTCTTATTTTTTCCTTTAGGGTTTTAAGGTTCTCATATTCGTCCTTTTTGTCTTTTTTTGTCTTTGGGTGTTGTAATATGTAATTTGATAACACTTTTGATAATCCGTACATTATTTATTTAACATTCGTGCCACTTTATTTGATGAATAACACAAAACGAGGCATTTCGTCTTATTTTTTCCTTTAGGGTTTTAAGGTTCTCATATTCGTCCTTTTTTGTCTTTTTTTGTCTTTGGGTGTTGTAATATGTAATTTGATAACACTTTTGATAATCCGTACATTATTTATTTAACATTCGTGCCACTTTATTTGATGAATAACACAAAACGTGGCATTTCGTCTTATTTTTTCCTTTAGGGTTTTAAGGTTCTCATATTCGTCCTTTTTTGTCTTTTTTTGTCTTTGGGTGTTGTAATATGTAATTTGATAACACTTTTGATAATCCGTACATTATTTATTTAACATTCGTGCCACTTTATTTGATGAATAACACAAAACGAGGCATTTCGTCTTATTTTTTCCTTTAGGGTTTTAAGGTTCTCATATTCGTCCTTTTTTGTCTTTTTTTGTCTTTGGGTGTTGTAATATGTAATTTGATAACACTTTTGATAATCCGTACATTATTTATTTAACATTCGTGCCACTTTATTTGATGAATAACACAAAACGAGGCATTTCGTCTTATTTTTTCCTTTAGGGTTTTAAGGTTCTCATATTCGTCCTTTTTTGTCTTTTTTTGTCTTTGGGTGTTGTAATATGTAATTTGATAACACTTTTAATAATCCGTACATTATTTATTTAACATTCGTGCCACTTTATTTGATGAATAACACAAAACGTGGCATTTCGTCTTATTTTTTCCTTTAGGGTTTTAAGGTTCTCATATTCGTCCTTTTTTGTCTTTTTTTGTCTTTGGGTGTTGTAATATGTAATTTGATAACACTTTTGATAATCCGTACATTATTTATTTAACATTCGTGCCACTTTATTTGATGAATAACACAAAACGAGGCATTTCGTCTTATTTTTTCCTTTAGGGTTTTAAGGTTCTCATATTCGTCCTTTTTTGTCTTTTTTTGTCTTTGGGTGTTGTAATATGTAATTTGATAACACTTTTGATAATCCGTACATTATTTATTTAACATTCGTGCCACTTTATTTGATGAATAACACAAAACGTGGCATTTCGTCTTATTTTTTCCTTTAGGGTTTTAAGGTTCTCATATTCGTCCTTTTTTGTCTTTTTTTGTCTTTGGGTGTTGTAATATGTAATTTGATAACACTTTTGATAATCCGTACATTATTTATTTAACATTCGTGCCACTTTATTTGATGAATAACACAAAACGTGGCATTTCGTCTTATTTTTTCCTTTAGGGTTTTAAGGTTCTCATATTCGTCCTTTTTGTCTTTTTTTGTCTTTGGGTGTTGTAATATGTAATTTGATAACACTTTTGATAATCCGTACATTATTTATTTAACATTCGTGCCACTTTATTTGATGAATAACACAAAACGAGGCATTTCGTCTTATTTTTTCCTTTAGGGTTTTAAGGTTCTCATATTCGTCCTTTTTTGTCTTTTTTTGTCTTGGGTGTTGTAATATGTAATTTGATAACACTTTTGATAATCCGTACATTATTTATTTAACATTCGTGCCACTTTATTTGATGAATAACACAAAACGAGGCATTTCGTCTTATTTTTTCCTTTAGGGTTTTAAGGTTCTCATATTCGTCCTTTTTTGTCTTTTTTTGTCTTTGGGTGTTGTAATATGTAATTTGATAACACTTTTAATAATCCGTACATTATTTATTTAACATTCGTGCCACTTTATTTGATGAATAACACAAAACGAGGCATTTCGTCTTATTTTTTCCTTTAGGGTTTTAAGGTTCTCATATTCGTCCTTTTTTGTCTTTTTTTGTCCTTGGGTGTTGTAATATGTAATTTGATAACACTTTTGATAATCCGTACATTATTTATTTAACATTCGTGCCACTTTATTTGATGAATAACACAAAACGAGGCATTTCGTCTTATTTTTTCCTTTAGGGTTTTAAGGTTCTCATATTCGTCCTTTTTTGTCTTTTTTTGTCTTTGGGTGTTGTAATATGTAATTTGATAACACTTTTGATAATCCGTACATTATTTATTTAACATTCGTGCCACTTTATTTGATGAATAACACAAAACGAGGCATTTCGTCTTATTTTTTCCTTTAGGGTTTTAAGGTTCTCATATTCGTCCTTTTTTGTCTTTTTTTGTCTTTGGGTGTTGTAATATGTAATTTGATAACACTTTTGATAATCCGTACATTATTTATTTAACATTCGTGCCACTTTATTTGATGAATAACACAAAACGAGGCATTTCGTCTTATTTTTTCCTTTAGGGTTTTAAGGTTCTCATATTCGTCCTTTTTTGTCTTTTTTTGTCTTGGGTGTTGTAATATGTAATTTGATAACACTTTTGATAATCCGTACATTATTTATTTAACATTCGTGCCACTTTATTTGATGAATAACACAAAACGAGGCATTTCGTCTTATTTTTTCCTTTAGGGTTTTAAGGTTCTCATATTCGTCCTTTTTTGTCTTTTTTTGTCTTGGGTGTTGTAATATGTAATTTGATAACACTTTTAATAATCCGTACATTATTTATTTAACATTCGTGCCACTTTATTTGATGAATAACACAAAACGAGGCATTTCGTCTTATTTTTTCCTTTAGGGTTTTAAGGTTCTCATATTCGTCCTTTTTTGTCTTATTTTGTCTTTGGGTGTTGTAATATGTAATTTGATAACACTTTTGATAATCCGTACATTATTTATTTAACATTCGTGCCACTTTATTTGATGAATAACACAAAACGAGGCCTTTCGTCTTATTTTTTCCTTTAGGGTTTTAAGGTTCTCATATTTGTCATTTTTTGTCTTCTTTTTGTCTTTGGGTGTTGTAATATGTAATTTGATAACACTTTTGATAATCCGTGCATTATTTATTTAACATTCGTGCCACTTTATTTGATGAATAACACAAAACGTGGCATTTCGTCTTATTTTTTCCTTTAGGGTTTTAAGGTTCTCATATTCCTCCTTTTTTGTCTTTTTTGTCTTTGGGTGTTGTAATATGTAATTTTTTTTTTTTTTTTTTTTAATTCGAAACCCTACGAGGGGTTACGTGTTAAGAAAATAAATAATACAGAGTCATGCGAACTATTCGCAGCATCCAAAGTGGAAACATACTGTAAACTAAATAATGGAGCTTTTTAGTGCAAAATCCCAAGAAGTCTAGCGAGTAGGGAAGGGGTTATAGGAGTAAAGACTCCTACTTCCCCTCCCGTCCTCATGTGCTAGAAAACACCCGGAATAAAGCACCAAAAGGCTCCCTATACAGAATGGATAAAGTGCTCCTAGCCAATACAATATGAGCACACTCAGGAAGACAAAATATAGATGCAGCGATTAAAGACGCCCTTTACGAATGTATGGGACGCCAATTTGCTCAAGGCGTATGAGTGATCGGAGATGGGGGCTCTCCTCGCCTGACCGCCAATGGATGGTGTTGTTGGTTGTAGCTGCTTGCTTGGCCATGTAGTCAGCTGCATGATTTCGTTCTCGCCAAATATGTTGCACCTCCGCCCTTGTTGCTTTGACGAGTCGCTGGGCTACAATGATATGAGACCTCAATTGCCATGGGCCTCGGAGATGTGAAAGTGCATGGAAGAGCTGCGATGAATCCGTTCTTCTACCTGCATATTAGAGAAAGAATGATCAAAACACCAAGTCAAACTAACAATAAGAGATTGAAGCTCAGCTTCGAATGGGGAATCCGCCTTGATAGGGAACGATAATGCATGAAGCAATCGCCCTTGATCATCCCGCAAAACAGCCCCTGCTCCTTCGAACTGCAGCCCATAGGAGCCGTCAATGTTCATCTTTAATTCGACCCATAGATGGGCGCAACCAGCCAACCACTTGGTCTTCGAGACGGCTA
>QFAX02000650.1:0-41707 GCA_003412495.2 Echium plantagineum
ACTTGCTTGGGGCGCCTGCAGGGGTGACTTTCCAAGCGGATAAGAACATCAGCATTCAGTATTCGCAAAATGTAACTAAGTATATTGCTCCTGTTGATGTTTATAGCACAGCTAGATCAATGGGGCCTGATGGAAATGTCAATAAGAATTACAACTTGAATGGATTTTCCAAGTTGATTTGAACTTCACATATCTTGTGAGGCTGCATTTTTGTGAGCTTCAGTTCACGAAGATTAACCAGAGGGTGTTTGATGTTTATATTAATAATCGAACAGCAATTGAGGCGGCTGATGTTATCGCCTTCTCTGGAGCAACGGGCGTTCCAGTTTATAAAGATTACACAATATATTTGAAGGATCAAAAGAATGGTGATGATAATTTGTGGATTGCTTTGCATCCTAGTATATCAGCTAGACCTCAGTATTATGATTCCGTTCTTAATGGGTTAGAATCTTTAAGATAAATGATACGAATGGAAATCTCGCTGGCCCGAATCCTCAGCCATCAGAGCTGTCGCAGAAGATCAATGAACAGCCAAAATCGTTTGCACCACAACAAGGTCAACAAGGTCAAGTAATCTGTGCAGTAATCGGATCAATAGCCGGATTAGGCCTAATCATTGGTATATTCTCCTTCGTAGTTCACAGGAAAAATGGGTTCGAAACAGAATAATTCTAACTCATACGGATGGTTACCAATTTATGGAGGTTCCTGCTTCGGGATCGAAAAAGACTGGTTCAGGGCTGAGTGGAACAAGCACATTAGTGGGAAGCCTATGCAGACATTTCACTTTAGCTGAGATATTACAAGGTACTAACAATTTCGCGGAGTCTCATGTTATTGGTGTTGGAGGTTTCGGGAAGGTCTTTAAAGGAACTATAGATAAAGGGATGAAAGTTGCAGTCAAGAGATCGAATCCGTGTTCAGAGCAAGGGGTGAATGAATTCCTTACTGAGATTGATTTGCTTTCCAAGTTAAGACACAGGCATTTAGTATCTCTAATTGGCGCTTGTGACGAAACAATGAAATGATTTTAGTCTATGATTACATGGCTAATGGCACATTGCGAGAACATCTTTATAAAACCGACGATGAAACTCTCTCTTGGAAGCAAGATTAGATATCTGCATTGGAGCTGCAAGAGGCCTACATTATCTCCATACAGGGGCAAAACATACTATCATACATAGGGATGTAAAAACTACCAACATTCTTCTAGATGATAAATGGGTTGCAAAAGTTTCTGATTTCGGGTTATCGAAAACAGGCCCTGGAATTCACGAAACTCATGTCAGTACAGCGGTAAAAGGTAGTTTCGGGTACTTGGATCCAGAGTATTTCAGGAGACAACAGTTGACAGATAAGTCCGATGTTTATTCTTTCGGGGTTGTCCTTTTCGAGGTTTTGAGTGGGAGGCCACCCCTGAATCCTAGTCTTCCGAAGGAGCAAGTTAGTTTAGCTGATTGGGCACGAAGACGTTGCAAAGAGGGTAATCTTGAAGACATTATTGATCCACATATTAGAGAGGAGATAAATGTCGAATGCTTAACGAATTTCGCGAAACTGCAGCTAATGTTTGTCTGATGTGGAACTGATAGACCTTCCATGGGTTCTGTTGTGGAGTCTTGAATATGCATTGCAATTACAGAACAACCCGACGGGCCGCTAGTCGTAGCCGAGCAGAAGGCTAATGATGCTTATACTAGGCATGAGATTCTGTTGAATTTGGATGAATTAGGAACCTCAGATGTAGTTTTTTCTCAAATAGTTAATCATCAAGGGAGATAGTGTTGATTTTCATTTTTTTGAAAATGTATATCATTGTTTGTGCTTCTGTTTTAGCTTTGAATTTGAAGTTTAGGGATAGTACTTCATCATACATCTTTGAACTCAATTCAGATGTATATTGTTCTTGATATTGGAATGAGGAATTAAAATGACAACATTTCTTTTTGCTAAAAATTAAGTTAGGAAGTTGTATTTATATCACATGTGCTTACAAACAATTGTCGATTTGGTCACAGATGGACGAAATTGTACTTTGGTCCCCAGATAGTTTCATTGTTACAGATTAGTGCTCAAAGTGGATCAACTGTTACGATTTAGTCACCAATGGTGACATTGTTGCCATTAGTCCCTATTTTTTTTGGGATCTTATTGCAACATTTATTACTTTCAGGGAACTGTTGCAATAACTGTGCGATTTTCAGGGACTAATCTGCAACGTTATAATTATTTGGAACTAAAGTACAATTGCATCCCATTATATGGGACCAAATCTGCAATTAATTCCATGTTCTTACAATTTGTTGTTGATCGAAAGATTGACACAATAGTTTCACCTACATTCTCATATATTCACCTACATTTTTCTAACCGAATTTAATTTTAAAAATTTATCCTCATCTAAATATATCCCACTCCAAACATATCATTAGGTGTGAGCCGTGATGTCTTGCATTAATTTGGTTTTTTATTAGTGCACTATTATTTCAAAAATGGTAACTTCTCAGTTACTCCAATCGGACAAGTGATAAAACACGGTCTGTTAAAAAGCAGCCAAACATACATTAAATAGAAAATATTCACACGATCCCAATTGGACTGCCCTTTTTCTCCCTCTCTTAAATGACTGTTAATAACTGCTGCTATACCAGGTTGTTTTATTTATTTGTTCGAAACTGCATACTCATGTAGGGTAGATGGTAACTTGTAGTTTTGGTTTAGTAGTTATTAATTTGATTTTCATAAATATGTTCTGAATTCGAGTCTTGACAAAATATCCTCATAAAATAGTACTCTCTCTGTCCCTAAATGATTGTCACATTTTAACTTTTTATGGTCAACAAAACAAGAATTGAAACGTAAATATCTCTTATGTTACATGTGAAAAAATTATAAAAATTTGATATTTCAAAAACCGATCTGATCGGTTCAGTTCGGTTTTTTGTAAAAAAATCGCCGCGGTCGGCTATAAAACCGAACCGGTCCGATTGCAGTCATTTCTTTTTAATTTAGAAATTAAGCAATATTATAGATGAAATAGTTGGACATAAACTAACGACGTGGTCCAAGTAATCATATTAAACATACGAGGTGACATTAATTACAAATTTATCAATAACATGCATAATTTTTTTTTAGGTGTAGTGTGTTGTTTATTACAAACTATGTCAAAAATGGGCTAAAATATGAGGAACCATAAAAAAATTGGACAAAAAAAATAAACCTGAACAGGCCCATTTTATGTTGGCCCAGAAATTGGCCCAAAACAATAAAAAACCGAAACCGGCAGTTTTTAAACGGTAACCGGTTTTTTCGGTTTTCGGACCGGTTTCGGTTTTTGGTTTTAAAAAAACCGAAATATCGGATCATTTTTTTTGGGGTCAAAAACCTGCATAACCGGTCCATCTTCACCCCTAGCTGTCCACTAATGGAAACGGTGTCATAACACTAAAAGTCATCCTTTTGATAATTAATCTGTAACGATGTAATTATCTGGATCAAAATATAATTTCGTTTCATTATTCGAGACCAATTTTACAATGGTCTCCAAGCCAGGACTATTATTTTTCATCCGAACGTGTAAATTTACCTCTGTACGTGTTGGAAAATGGAGCCGTTGAACATATTGTTGTAAGATTGCATTTAAAGTGGGTTACCAATTGCCATAAACTTGTAAATATTTGGTCCTCAAAATCGGTGGTCCTAGAATAGCCGAGGTACATATTTTCAGTGCCAATAATATACCTGCTTTCAGACTATAAGGTAAAAAATCCATGATCAGGAATGAAATTGGACTATTGTTTCCATGGACGGACTAGAATATATTTACCGTATATATTTACGTTAATATATCTAGAGCAATTGCGTGAAATGGTCCCCGATAGTATGACTGAGTTGCACTTTGGTCCCCAATAGTTACACGGTTGCACGTTAGTCCCCGAAAGTGGCCAAAAAATTGCACTTTAGTCCCCACGTCAAGTTTTACGCTAACATTTCAGGTTTAGGATTTAAAATTGGGGTCAAAATATAATTTTAAAGATTTAAAGCTAATTTTTTTGCCCCAGTTGGTGCCAAAATGAAACTCCACAACCCCCTCCCGCCAAAATTCCCTTTTTTCTTCACCCCAATTAGTGTTGTGGAATTTCATTCTAGCACCAATTGGGGCAAAAAAATCAACTTTACGTCTTAAAAGTAACATTTTTACCCAGTTTTAACGCATAAACCTGAAATGTTAGCGGAAAGTTGACGTAGGGACCAAAGTGCAACTTTTTGGCCACTTCGGGGACTAACGTGCAACCGTGTAACTATTGGGGACCAAATGCAACTCGGTCATACTATCGGGGACTATTTCAGCAATTTGCTCTAATATCTTACATAAAATAAATAGAGTAATGGATATCAATCATCACTCATGTTTCATTAATTTACTATTCACTCTCTCATATTTCTTATGGTCTTATTCACTTACTCATCTTCCAGAAACGGTTTTCAAGTGGTTATTCCGTCAATTTTCCTGCCAATCAAAAGTTAATCAACTATTTTTGTTTCCTGTTGACTTTTTAAAGGGCAAAATAGTTATTTCATATCTATTTATGGTGTGTAGTAGTTAAGGAAATTTTAAGGAGAAGCAAAATAGTCATTTCAGAATTTAATATATAAAAAAATAGATGTGAAATGACTAGTTTGTTATTAAAAAATCAACTGTAATCGTAATGGTTGACTAAGGTTGCGTCTGATATAGTGGAATGGAATGGTGTAAGAATGAATAGACAAAGTAATAGAATAGACGAAGGAAATGAATGAATTAATGAATTTTATTACTTTGTTTGGTATGTGAGTAGTAATGTGATTGAATTATCACATTACCCCCAATTTTTCTAATTTGATTACCTAGTAGGAGTATCATCCATTACCCCCAATTTGGACGGAATGGTATTACCTCAAATGATGTAATTCAATTAACTAGGAATGCAATCAAAATTCATTGTTATCTACCAAACTAAGTAATACAAACTAATTTAATTTCATTCCTTCCTATCTCTATTCCATTCCGGCGTACCAAGCACAATCTAACTAATTAAAACTATTTTGGAAGATGAGTACATAAGTAACTAAATGGTAGGTGATGGTTAATGCTAATTTGTGGAAGGTTAAATCATTATCTAACTTGTGGAGGGTTACTAGTTCGAACTTGCCATTATTACATTTTTTTGTTGCTTTATTTACTTACATTTTTGTAATTTTTGTAATGAATAATCATGTTATTTTTCATGTTTCAAATAATAAAATTAATTTCTTAAATCAAAATTCTAGGTCCACGCTTTATAAATTAGCGATAAGGTGAGTATTGAACCAGAACTTTTGGTCGTTAGTAAGAGACTTTTCCAATAGGCTATCCGATTATTAACTACTCGATTGTTTTAATTAATAATATATGTAGCTCTCAGCCGTGTCTCATGTATCCATCACAAGTTGTTTACATATGATCGATTTGTAGGAATTACAATAGATTTGTATAGGGCACACAATATAGTGATGTCCGACATTAACGTTTTTCAATGGAGTAAAATATAATCGTGAAATAAGGGATTTCATGATTCTTTGTGTAACAGAGTTGGATTTGTATGACTAATTTAATTTATTGAATATAGTAGATAAAGAAATTAAGTTATGTAAGTACTGAAAATAATGAACATCATATTTAATGTGGTATTCATAACAATTTGTCAAAACAAATCATGGCAAACCATAAAAAATTTCATTATAATAGACAGAAAGGGTTACCAATTATTAAACTATGATCTTAGATGAATAAAACTACTAATTTACGCACTACAAAATTTTAAGATTTACTATTCTAGATTACAACAGAATAGAAAATATTAATTTTAGTTTATATATTTAAACCTCATGAAAAAGATCTCTATTTAGAAGCTTCACTAAATAACCTAAAAGAAATTACTTTTTTTTAAGAAAAGGACCACTTAATTACTTACCTAATGTAATTATTTAATACACTAATTTTTTATCAGTTGATGAGCTATGTAACTTTTTATGCCACGAAGTTGAATCCCAATTATTTCATTATTTTATTAAGGTAAATTATATGCTAGAGCAATTTCCTATCGCCAGAGCAAAACTATGTTTAATTCCTTTTATGCCCTTTGATTATATGCTTATAATTAAATTATTAATTGTTAACGATAGAATACTTTTATTTATATTTGAATAATGAAAATGTAGAATTGGTTTTAAGATAAGATGCACATCCCACATCGGTGGTCGTCGGTGTCCTCCCGGGTCAATATATAAGATCTTGGGCTACTCCCTCTATAACCAATTGGTTTTAGAGTGGAACCCCATAGACTCTTATCATGGTATCATGAGTCAGACCCGAGTTATTGAGGCACGTGTAACCCGCCGACGTTGTTTCCGGCAGTTTATACCGGCGAGAAACATTCCGCCGACGATTGGGTAACACGTGAGAGGGAGTGTTAAGATAAGATGCACATCCCACATCGATAGTCGCCGGTGTCCTCCCGGATCAATATATAAGATCTTGGGCTACTCTCTATGGCCAATTGGTTTTAGAGTGGAACCTCATAACTCTTAATAGAAAATATGTTAAGCTTTTATAATTAATAAATGAGATTACTATAAAAATATACATTAACAATATATAAAACTTGTTATAAACATTATCACTAGACTTTTATTAAATTTGTACATTCTAATTTCTATCCGTCCTTGTTCCTAGATTGTGATATGCTCGGTGAAAAGATATGACGCACAATAATATGGTATTAACCATTACAGTTATGTTGCCATATATGTCCTGCATGTCCCCTTGAGAGTTCACTTGTGGACCAACCAAAGGTTCTTAAGTGTCAGCATCAATTCAATACAATTCGAAACTGAGTTACCGATGGAACTGGATATTGAATTATTAGATCTTTTAAAGCCCTACTTTGATTTTTCTATTTTCCTTGATTCCACACAATCATAATATCCTAGAAAATGACACTTCATCATTATTGCTTTTACATTAGGAAATCAGATTGGTTACGATTCTCCTAAATTTTCGTTTAAGATTTCTCTTAATGTATTAATTTTACAGTTTGATTCCTAAATTTTGTATAAATAGCATGATGATGCTTTAAAGAAATATGAAGTAACAAATCTTAGGAAAGCCATAACTTTCTAGTTGGGAAACCACTATATATACACAAATCCAAATAGTATTTTTAAGAAAGAAAGTGGCTATTTGAAACTTCATTGCAACACTAAACTTATAAATAAGGAGTGTAAAATTGTCATTTCACTAGTAAAAAAAACACTATTTGTTGTTGTGTTGGTGTGTGTATAACTGATTATTAGCAGTGTTTGGTATCACGCACGTTGCTGAATTTTCAGGGATAATAGACCTACAAAACACCAATCATCATCACAAGTCGGTTTGCAGGTAACTGTGATTAAGGTGGTAGAGTAAGTAATTCCATGATTGTAAGCTCATGAATTGGATTTTCTACTAATTAACATTTTATTAGTCAAAATTATCATATGAAATTTTCTTGCTTAGGTCGTTTATCTGGCTGACATGGTCACAAGTTATATATATGTCATCGCGAGATTTATTCAAAACGTACTTTATCACATAGCGGCTGCGGGATAGAAAAGCAAACCTTTTTTTATTTTTCTTTAAAAAAAAAATATATCAATACAAATGTTTTCAATACATTCATTAATTATTCAATCAACAACATAAATTCATAAGGTTAAGGAAATGAGCAACTAACATGAAGAGGTTCAAACTAGTGAGAAAAAATTCTTCTTCTATCCCCACTCCTTGCTTGTCAGGAGACTCGAATCACAAAATCTTTGCTAGCGGTATCAGCATACTTGTCATTGGAACAAATTGTCTTAACAAAACACGAGACTTAGGTATATTTTGACAAGAAAGAATTTGAACTCCAGCCTTAAATCCCATGCAGTATATTTTGGTAGCTACCCTTTTCAATTCAAGAATTTGATCACTTGGAAAATACATACAGCAACAGTAATGACCATCGCAAAAAGTTGGCATGGTATTAACTCAAAGATGCCATATTAAAGATCAAGAATTCAATAAGCCATTAATAAGTATGCTCCACAAGAGGAGGTGGTATGTATAATTAAGAACTCCAGCTATGTATGATCCAACAAGACTCAGATAATTATTTGGTCCAATTTAAGTGTTCAAATTGATATTCAACCATGTGTTTAATCCATGTACATATATTTATTTATTTTGTACCTCATAAAATTAAAAACTCTTGGACCATCTAATGGAATATTATCTAAAACTAAAAGTACTGCCTCAGTATATGGCGGAGTTGGTAACAGCTAGGGTGTTGTGATAACAACCTAATCTCTTGTACGGCATGTGTTCGAGCTCTGTAAGGGATATAATTTCGTGTTGGAGTGGTAAACAGACAAATTCAAGTCCCCTGACTCTGAGGCATTTCCTGCGTTTTACCCTCCTCGCGATTCCTAGGGCATGGGTGCT
This sequence comes from Echium plantagineum, assembly GCA_003412495.2. Lineage (NCBI taxonomy): Eukaryota > Viridiplantae > Streptophyta > Magnoliopsida > Boraginales > Boraginaceae > Echium > Echium plantagineum. Next base: position 8,552 of record QFAX02000650.1, read on the forward strand.
GAGAGCCTGAGACCGTTAAAGTTGCGGTTCAACCTTTTTAGTATCTCAAAGTACCAAAAATACCTTGCTTAGTCAAGTGTTCGTTAGCTGATAGATAGGCAATTGAAGGACGTTGGTTGCTCAGGTAAAACATCACCGGTTTTTCGTCCCAAGAGTAACCCTTTTTGTGCTCTTTATTAAGAATGAATAACCATATATATGTTACAAATCTATAAAATGAACTTTAACAAAATTTGGCAGTCTTGAAAGAAAGAGGGTACATAAATGAATTAGAGTAAGTGAATCTAATAACTTGACCAATCCTAAAAGGCCTACCTCCATTAACCAAACAATCATCATATGATAATCTCTTGAAATAATTTGGATTAACTAATGTTGCTGAAGCAAACCACCCACAATGCAGATGGATATTTGATGGTGAACAACCAGAAACACAAGTGTTCTCTATCTCTACTATGAATTTTGGTATACCACTTGTTTGATATCTGCTTTGTGAAACACTTATATCCCTATTTGTGCATGACCCTGTTTCATATTACAAATCAAAATCAATTAAAATATGATCTAGAATGCAATACCACCTTTTGGAAGAAAAGTTGGAAACTCCGATGATGGATATCCAAGGCGGGACGAAACCAGGATAAAAATTGAAAGCAATATCGAATAAACTTAGATAGAAGGGACATAGTTTTAAAAATGAAAACTGAAAATGAAAAAATCAACAACAAATAGTGTAAATAATACATTCGTGGGACTTGAACCTGATATATTTAACAAAAAATTAATTCTTTTAGCCAACATAACAACGAATATTGCTAATTCATATAAAACTTATATTATATATCTTTAATTTTCAAGAATCTGGAGGGAATGCATGTCCCTACCCCTACTGGTTCCTTCCCTGTATGCACGCACCATAAATTATACGGATTATGATAGTTCTATATTTTTATGAATAATCTATGAACTTTATCAAAACATCGAATTATGAACAAAGACATGCATGACAGAAAAGCTTATTGACTACTAATTGAAGCCCCATTAAATAGTCAGTAAGAGAAATTAGAAACAAAATATTAAAGAACATTTTACCATAAACTAACAACTTTCTTGAGTGTGATACTTTTTCTTGAAGCCTGAAATTGGTTCTGTTGCCATCAAAGTGACTTAAATCAGAAAATTTCCCTGCAAAATTAATTATCATTCAATAAATCAAGAACCCATTTAAATGTAGTTACAAAGAATGGTACCCAAAATGGCAAACCTGAAACGTTAAGACCAGAGTAGTTAAAAAGAACATCATATGTTATAATGATTACTGTCAAGAATGTGAACATTATGTAGAAATATGAATGGAAATGAGTCATGATTATTTTGATTATGTATATGCATGTATAAATATGAAGCATGTTTTTTAAGAATAATGAGGGTGTGGGTGGGGTGGGGTGGGTGGGTGGGGGGGGGGGGGGGGGTGGGTTCTTGAAGTGCGTGGAGAAGGAGGGGAATACAGAGGACCACAATTTGGTTATAGGTTCCACACTACATAAACACTATATATATAGAGGCTGCATCATATACATATGGTTGCCAGCACAAAACAGATTCAAGTGAAAAGACAACACACTTATACAAGTTGATTTACATGATATTGGGATATTGCAAGTGTTACGACTTACTAGTAGGGCTGTAATAATACCGAACATCGGAAGATTCTAGTTCGGTTCTACCGTACTCGAGTCGAACTGTAAACGAGCCGAATAATGGTCGAACATCAAAAGAGAAGCTCGGCTCTAATTTTGTCAGACGAATTCGAGCCGAACTCTTGCCGAACTGGCAGAATAATTTGGTTTGAAGGTGATGAAACAAAATTAAATTCGATTAAATTTGCTAAATCTACCAAAGAAAATAAAAGTAAAACTAAAGTATATATCTGTACCTCAAAATTCAACCAAATATGCTAGATCTATCAAAGAAATGGACGATTAATCGATCTCATACAAATCTATATTACAATATTATTACATAATTTCACATGGTGAGTCGAGCCGAGCTTTTTGCGAACCGGTTGTGAATCGAGCCAAATATTGATTTCAAGATTTGGCTCTACGTTTGCTATTCCGAATCGAGCAACGAACCGAACTTTTTCGAGCCAAATACCCCGAGCCGAGTCGAGCTTCCAGGTTCATTTACAGCCCTACTTACTAGTATTAAGATCATTGCAGCAATAGTCCAGTAAGTGGGGTTAAATTGTACTTTTGTTTCAAAAATTAACAGTGTTGCAATAATAGTCCCTGAGAATTTACATGTGGTTCGTAAATAATCCCTAAATTAACATTTCTGTTAATGGTTGACGAATTTTAGTATTTGGGGGACAAAAATGCAATCTCAATCCCAAAACATGACCCCAAGAGTTTCAAAAATTATATTTTCAGCCCCAAAAATGCTAAAATCCGTCGATTATTAACGACATGGTTAATTTAATGACCATTTGCGAACCACATGTCCCCTATCAGGGACTGTTACTGCAACACTGCCACTTACTGAAAGTGCAACTTAACCCCATTTATTAGGACCATTGCTGCAATTAGCTTTACGAGTTTTAATTAATTTTACGATAAAACATCATAAATTAGATAAAAACTATCTCTATAGTACAAATTATGCGTTCGTAAATGAGCGTTGGGTATTATTTTACACTAAAAAAACGAATTCAGGGTCGTGAATTTGGTGACGTGGAAATAATGTACGCCCCATAAATTATCAGCATGGTACCATGAGTCACTTCTTTGAATTCAACAACGTGATGATGGAAAGTTAGGTTCTATTTATAGAAGAGTATTGAAGGAGAAATGTGTCCCGCATGAGAAATAGTTATCAATTTGGTCTTCCAAAGTTACATGAAGTTGTTTTTTGATCCTTAATAGTTTAAAAGTTGAGATTTAGTCTCTGAAAGTGACTATATGAATGCAATTTGATCTCCAGTTTCACAAAAAATGCTAATGTAACAATTTAGGTATGAGACGTATTGGGAGAGTTGGCCACATTAAATGATTATATCCTAACATTTGACTTACCGCAAATTAAAATGCAACTTGATCCCAATTTTAAGATCAAATTGATGATTAGTTTCTCAATGTAATATCAATTCATATTCATTAAAATATGCATATAAATAATTTGTGTCAAAGCTTCAACACAAAAATTTAAAACATCACTAGAAAATAAATCAAAAAAGTAAAGTATATGCCAAAAGAAGGATTAGGTTTTTACTTTATTATTTTTTCTTTCTTTGTTGGTTATTAAATTGTTTTAGAAGTCACACGAGAAGTATATTTGTTTTTGGTTTGGCTTTTTAGCTTAACGATCCTTTAACAATTGTGTTTTGTTAAGGGTAAAAGGCTTCAAACAACGAGAAATTGGTTGAAATGACACTTTTGAAAGAAGAAAGTTAACTTGGAGCACATTTTTACAAATTTTAGCAAAATGACATAAATTAGTTATAAAAAGACTAATTTACCCTCCCATTTAAGCATGAAAATGACAATCCACAATTACAATTTTCAACACTTCTTTCCATCTCTCTCTCAACCCCTACCTACTCCCTTTTCTCTCCTTGTTAAAAAATTTGGGGAAACTCCAACAAAACTCAAGCAAAAAAAGCTCTTATTTTTGTAAGAATCTTAAGGGTTTCGACTTCCCCATTCAAAGCAAAAGTAAGTAGTGTAATTGTGAGTATGGTGACGGTTTTTTACCGAGTTTGGTGGTATTTTTTTTGTTTTTTTTTAAACTTGGTTGCATTTTCAACAATGGATGTATGTTTTGGTTTTTTCGTGTTAAATGTTGTTAGATTTGTGTATTTTTGGGTTTCTTGTTCTTCAATGTTGTTAGGGTCTTCTTTTTTGTTTTCATGTTTGTGAGCCTTGCAAATGTATAATTTTTTTGAGATAATTGATGATTTATGAAGTAATTTAGTGTAATTTTGGGTTTTTTCTGTTTTTATGTTTCTAGGTTTTGAAAAGTTTGAATTTTTATAGATTACTTGAATGCATTATTGGTGGTTTTGATATTATGTTGGGCAATGTTGGTGTTTTCATGTTTTTATGTTTATTGGGTTTAAATTATTTTCATTTTTAGAGATTATGAGTCAATTATTTAATTATATGTACTGATATACCCTGTTATACACTGTTATGCACTGTTATGCAGCGGTATGCAATCAAATGCAATGACATGCATATATGTGCATTCTTATGTACTATGTAGATACGCATAGATATTTACACTAATGGTTATATGTCTTGTTTATGTGCTGATATGGGTTGGATTACCGTGAGTAATAGGGCCAAAGTTAGTAAAGCAAACTATGAGCGAATGCGGAGTGACTACACATTAGTTGACGACCTCTTGTATATGATAGATAAGTTCCATATGCACACGCAGACTGTGCAATGGTTGGGGGAAGATTGACTGTTTTTGTGATTACATATGATGTCATTTTTAGTAAAACTCATTTTAGGACTATGTATTTTGTATGACAAGTAATTGTGGATACTACTAATCTTATTAGAAACAATATGATGCATTGGAACAACATGATGTTTTGTATGCAGTGAGGTAAGGGGTAGTTATGCCTCGATCGAAGATCTGTCCTAGCTTTTGTTATAATACAATATGATTTCATATTTTATTAAAACAATATGATGTATTATTTGAATGTAATGAAATACATCTACTTACTTCTTTTATCGTGTATCTATACATTAACATCAATTTTCTTTGAATGTGCATTGTTCAATCTGTAATATACAAAAAACAATAGTAAACAAACACTAGGTATATTAGAACGAGTGTATGCAAGTCTATACGTCGTTATACATGAACAATGACACATCGTAAGACAACTTATACATGTATACTAATGTATAACAATGTATATTTATGTACAGACATGCGTACACTCGTATTCAACACCTCCACACTTAATCAACCATAATGTTTCTAACTTGTATTATTATCATTCAAATAGCTACTATATAAAGTACATGTACGGGCACACTTGTATATATGAATGCATTAAAGTAAAAAACGTATACAATTTGTTATAATTCTTAAGTTACGAGAACCCAAGATCCTCCTTGTTCCTTCATCCTATATCATGTTGAACAACAGGGGCGGATCCAGAAAAATATTTTAGGGGTGTCCCTTAATAATTTAAACTAAAAGTCAAAATAATCATCGACAAAAGTATATGAATAGTATAAACAAACTATAAGGACACGAACTAAAAAATACGTCTATCCAATACTAACTCATGTAATGGTAATTAATAATTAATAATTAAATATCTACCTTAATAAGTTAGAATGACTAGTCCAGTATTCAAATTTGTTAAAATCAATAAGTAAATAGATACCTTAAATAATTACCTTAATAATTAAATAGCAACATTAATAATTATCTTAATAAAACAATTTTGTTAAAATCAAACAAACAATCAATAATTTAAGTTTCAACAACCACTTGAACATATATCTACTTTAGTATCTTAATAATCTAATTATGCACATGAATGTAAATTATATATTAATAATTAAAAAGAATAACAAAAGTGGAGATTTCAGATTTGAATTTTGAGGTTGTTGGGTGCAGAAGAAGAAAACAATTAGTTGTTAAGGGAAGGAGAAGAACAAAATGAGCAACGAAGAAGAAAATGAAAAAAAATGCAGAGAAAAGAAAATGGGAAAAGAAGAAGAAAATGGTAAAATAGGCAAAGAAGAAGAAAATGGGCGCTAGGGGGGTTCGAACCCTGGAAACTCTTATAAATTGTCAAGACCTTTACCATCTCTACTACAACATTACATTGATTGAGGGGGGTCCTGTGCACCCCTTGAACCCCCCCTGGATCCGCCCCTGTTGAACAATGTACATTCAAAAAAAAGGTTGTTAATGTACACACACGATAAAAGAAGTAATTTATATGTATTTCACGACATTCAAATATTGCTCCAATACATCATATCATATTGTATTGTAACAAAAGCTAGGAAATTCTCTACCTACTCACAAAAACAATCAATCTTCCCACAACCATTGCACAATCTACTTGTGTATATGGAACTTCTCTATGTTAAACAAGAGGTCAACTAATGTATAATCCTTTCGCATTCGCTCATAGTTTGCTTTACTCATTTTCGACTGTACTTCTTGCAAACAATTAGGCTTGGACCTATTACTCACGACAATCAAACCCATATCTGCATATAAACAATATATATAAACATTAGTGTAAATATCCATATATTTACATAATACATTAAAAGATAATAATGCACATATATGTATCATTACATATGATGGAATACCGCTGCATAACAGAGCATAACACAGCATAACAGGGCATATCAGTACATATCATTAAATAATCGACCCTTAATCTCTAAAAATGCAAATAATTTAAACCCAACAAACATAAAAACATGAAAATGACCAACATTGCCCAAAACAACATCAAAACCACCAATAATGTGCAAAAAGATTAAATCTTCAACATTTTTTACAAGTAATCTATAAAAATTCAAACTTTTCAAAACCTAGAAACATAAAAACAGAAAAAACTCAAAATTACACTAAACTACTTCATAAATCAACAAATATCTCAAAAATTATACATTTGCAAGGCTCACAAACATGGAAACAAAAAAGAAACCTTAAAAACATTCAAGATCTCGGATTTTGAAGAGCAAAAAACCCGAAAAAATACAGATCCAGCAGCATTTAACACGAAAACCCAAAACATAAATTCATTGTTGAATATGCAACCAAGTTTAAAAAGAAAACAAAAAAAGACGCCACCAAACTCGGTAAGAAACCGTGACCATACTCACAATTGCACTACTTACTTTTGTTTTGAATGGGGAAGTCGAGACCCTTAAGATTCTTACAAAAATTGGAGCTTTTTTGCTTGAGTTTTCTTCAAATTTTTGGACAAGAAAGAAGAGAAAAGGGAGTAGGTAGGTGATGAGAGAGAGTGGAAAGAAGGAAGTGTGGGAAATTGTGATTGTGAATTGTCATTTTCTTGTTTAAAAGGGGGACAGATTAGTCTTTTTACAACTCATTTGTGCTATTTTGCTAACATTTATAAAAAGGTGCTCCAAGTAAATTTATTTCTTCATAAGGCCATTTAACCCAATTTCTCTCAAACAACATTTATGTTTAAGTCATTTCACTTTTTTTTTTTTGTAAATTAGCAATGAGGTGAGTATAGAACCCATGACCTTCCGGTCACTAGCAAGAGCCTTTTTCACTAGGCATCTTTTAGTCACTCATATAGTCATATTTATATGGTCTTATACACTCACCCATCTTCTATAACCCGTGTAATAATTTCGGAAAAATTTCTGGTTGGTCAACTAATAATGGTCAACGGTTGACTTAATAAGGGTAAAATAATAATTTTCACCTCTATTTTTGCAAAAAAAGATTAAAAAAAATAAGCCATCCTCAATTCAATTTCTGAAATAAAAAATCCTTGTCCCTAATTAGGGTTCATACTTATCATGGAATAAAGCTTTAATTTGGTTCGGTTATGCCATTCAAAGGACAATCAAATATCTATTATGTTTAGGGGTTTGTATGTTCCTTTTCTATATTATCTCCTAATATCTATTGCAATTGAGCAAGCATGATGGATGGAATGGGATGACTTGGAACATAATATTAATATGACCCTCATTTAATGGTGGATTTAGGAAGTTTAATTTGGATGTTTGAAATTGATATATTTTTTAAGTGACGTGGTTTTAAATATTTACATGTATTGAAATATAAACTCAAATGTTAACTTTTTTAATTAATTTTTTCCTTATATCTATATAATTTTTTATTTTCTCAAAAAAAGTGAATGCTCGGCTAAACAAGACGGAAGCAATATAGGTCCGCCACTGCTCTCATCACTTCACTTTTGATGTAGTAACCTATCTAAATAACATTGAATTTATACTTTTAGACGGTATATCTTTTATCGTACGAATACAATATATAAGCCCTTTCTTTTTACTCCACCGAAACTCCCTCAAGATCTTATATATTAATCCGGGAGGACATCGACTTTCGATGTGGGATGTGCATCTTAACACCTTGAATCTAAAAGTCATCATCATCAAGTATCGAAGACGATAAGGCAACTTATTATTGAAAATATACAATTAATCATTCACTAGACAGAATCTGCTCATGGAGCAACAAATTCCACGATAGATTTTGTACGTATACGAATCTCTCAAATTTGCTATAGAAGCTCCCAACATAAATGCAGTTGTCACAAATGAACTGTGTTCCTACAGAATTTCCTGCAAAATTCTGAAACATTCAAGACGTTTTGAAGGACTGCCAGGTCCTTTAATTTAATTTGGGGTTCTCATAATATTTTTAAACATTTTCGTAATCTAGTACAAAAAAAATGAGGTCCTTAATTAATTAGATAGTAAATTTTACAATTTGTGACTCATTATTAGTAGAATTTGATGAAAATGCGAAAAAATAATAAAATTCTAAAATATTGAACGATTATTTTAAATTCAATGGTGTGTTTGGATCGGGGTGAATCAGAGGAAGGAGAATTTTTTCAAATTATGGGAAGAGAATTTGGGAATCAGAACGAATATATTTTATTGTTATTTGGGTATGATAATTGTAAATTAAAAGATTAATGGAAATGAGGGAAATTATAATTAAAAATGTAATTCTCCTCCGATTTGAAGGAGAGAAAATTTGAAGAAAGTCAATGATACTAGGATGAATTAGTTGTAATAAATTCTCTTACGTAAAAACCAATTTGATTTTCAAACATAAACAATTATTAAATTTCTTTTGATTTTACCTAATTCTCCCCGAAACAAATACATCGTTAAGATTTAGGACGAATATTATATATGGACTAATTACATAATAACATTGTTGTCCTCGGCCATGCCCAAAGACGGGCCTGTCTGGAGGATAAGGTGCCACGCCCACTCTGATGTTTAACCAAAGGTCTGCTATGTACTCAAACCATATGCACATGATAATTAATTCATTCATTCATTATATAGTACATTAACATAACTGTATAAGTAGATACAAATTTATTGTATTATTATATTGCTGAGCGAATCGTAGAAATAGTCACGATAGTGTTTTTAAGTTGTAGTTTAGTCTATAATAGTGAAATCGTTGCAGTTTAGTCTTCGAATGTGACCAAAAAGTTGTACATTAGTCCTCACATTAACTATTCCGTTAATTTTCACCAGCGATGAAAGGTCAAATTTGGACCAAAAAATAAAATTTTTATGATTTAAATTCATTTTTGGTGTCTAATGAAAATTCATTATGAAGTTGAAATGCAATATTTCATTAAATACTAACACGGAAAATGAGTTTGTCTTAGAAAAATAATTTTTGCCCCAAATTTAACCTCACATTGCGTGTTGGTGTCAAAAGTTAGTGGTTTAGTTAATATGGGACTAATCTGTACCATTTTGCCACATTCGGGCTACAACAAAACCATAATTGGAGGCTAAACTACAACTTAATAACACTATCGGGAACTTTTCGACAATTCCCTCTATTATTGGTCATGTTTTTTAAATGTTGAATAGTGACATAGTACTCCATAAAACTGATCTTTGTGAAAGAAACTTACTGCATCTAAACTTCAACTTTAATACATCTCAACAACTACCCAAATAAATCAACATTTTCGACAATACCATATTTATCACATTCACATACGAGTAAGTATAAATATTATATCCAATTCATTATTACAATACTACCTTTTAATATTTCTAATCGAATTATTTCTTGCCATGAATAATTTTTTAATTATATCATACATGACTTGAAACAATAATTAAAATCAGTAATTACTTTTACGAAGTCCATGTAATAATCTCTAAATAAATATTGGAAGGTCACTTGCAATAAATTATTGGATCTTGCGTGTTAGTATGGATCAAATCAAAGAGAAAAAGAAATTATAGTATGCAAAAAAGAAGAAGGGAAAATTATTATATAAATATAAATACGGTTTTTCTAGAATATGTCTTTACGGGTTAATAAGAAGTCAATAGGAAGAAAATATTTCATAACTAATTTACATTTAAAATTTGATGTGGAATTTTTTAAAAATATGTTACCTTATATTATTAATATATGCTAAATTTTATTTTCATATTTAATGTTTAATATATCTCCTAAAAAAGACATATTCTAGAAATACCAATATTAATGTGAGGCCAATTAACGTGCCATCTTTGCAATCAGTGTTTCTCATTACTTGGGTTAGGAACGTTATGTTGATTATTTTGCTTCAGTCTGTATGTTATTTTTGTGCTTTTTTTTAATTGTCATTTTAGCTATAATTTAGCTATTTTCATATGGCAAATGATAATGTCAAAGAAATTTTCATATCGTCAGAGCAAAACTATATCTAATTCCTTTTATACCCTTTGATTCTATGACTTATAATTACAATATTGATTGTTAACGACAGAATACTTTTATTTCTATTTGAATGATACAAACATATATGAATAAAGTTTATAATTAATAATTGAGACTACGAGCAAAATATAGTTTGTTAAGAAGGGTATAAAAGGAATTGAGCATGATTTTGCTCTGGCCATATGAAAATTGTTTTGACATTATCACTAGACTTTTCATATACTCCAGTTATTAAGATAAAATAAGTCAAAAAGTACATTGAAAATTTAAAATGATAATTATTGTCATCATATCACTAAATGTTTGATAAATTTAATATCAAAAGTACGTGAATAAATACATTGAAAATATAAAATTATAATTACTTATGTTAAAACAACAACTAAAAAAAATTCAAACTAATGAAACGCAATTAAAAACAAGAATATTATTTGGATATGTAAATGTCACATTAGTATATTGATTATGACGGATGACATTAATAGGATGTGGGAGTGAACAAACTCATGAATCATGATTGTCATAACTCATAACAAAGAGATAGTATAATTAAAACACTCCTACTGATAAACCAATCAACAGACAATTATTTCATCATTTAATATACTCCTTACATTTTTTTTAGTTGACATATTAGACTTTTATTTTTTCTTAGATAACATTTTATATTTTAAATGTAATATTTGATGGATCTTTTCTCTTAAGTCCACACTTAATATATTCAAATTGCAATTTCTTAATTAATGTAATATAATTTTTGATTAATTAGTTAGTTTATTATTGATTAATACATTAATGTACTTGTTGATTAATTCGTTAATTAGGAGCATATGTGTAAAATTACATTGTTTCTTAATTTACGAGCAAATAGTTAAAATAACTAGAACATTGATGACTTGATTTCTAAAATTTTAACTTTATTTATTAAAATATGTTGCACAATTATGTTTATGATAAATATATTAAAATATCGAAATTTCAGCCTATTGTACTATTTGGGGGAATAACTTTTCAAGCAAAACTAAAAATTTTATGAATTTAATGGTAGGAAAAATTGGTTAAAACAAACCACTAAAAAGTATGAAATTGAATAGTCTAATGAAAAAAATTCTTAATAGTGACCAAAACGTTTTGGATACTTACTACATCCCTAATTTAGAAAAAAGAAAAAAAACAAAAAAAAAACATGATTAGTTAAGACCAAGAAATTATGTTAAAGTGACCATTAAAAAAAAGCATCATTAGTTAAGACCAAGTCGGACTCATCTAACATGAAAGTTAAACATTTTAAATTAATGGGTCAAACACTCAGTAATGTGGTTACCTTGGAGAAGGGTTGTACATTATATTTCATGAAATGAAGATAAGAAAATGTTAGATCAAAGCATAAAAATGAGTTTAAATCTAAAACAAACAAAAAAATCATTTTTGGCCCCCAATTTGACCTCTCATCGTTGGTGTTGAAAATTAATGAAATAGTTACATGACTAATCTGCAACTTTATGCTAAACGGTGTCACTATTAGGGACTAAATTGCAACTCGATGACAACTATTGGGGACTCTTCGTGCAATTTGCTCGATTAGATGCCATATAGATTGGAAAGATCCCCAATAACTAATTAAATTTTAAATTAGGGATTTTGAAACCCCACTCTACCTTAAATCTCACTTAATATTGATGTGAACATTTGAAGCCAAGATTAAATAGATATTTCCATATTGAAATATTTGATTTTTAATACAATTTTATTTATTTATTCATACAACAAAATTTTAAAATAAAAAGTTATTCATGATCACCATCATGGATAACTAAAGATCAGCAGATAACTACCCATAATAGTTAATTTAACAATTAAATTCCATTACATCTTTATTGATTGTAGGAACTTCCTCCCCATGTTAAGAATAGCAGATCATATATCATGAAATGTAGGATGCACAATGCAAGGTAATGCCTGGGGAAGTATATGACCCAGTCCAATAGTGCAACCAAATATGAGAGCACTGAATCGCAAACAAAAACGAAGGGCCGTCGATTTTTATAAAACCTACATGCTATGACAGGATTGCGGTACAATGAGTTGCCGTGTCTAACTGAAAAGGAATATGATGTCCCTTAACTGGTTCCTCTAACAGGTTAAGGAAAAATGTGAGTAGCCAAAAACTCTAGCATATAAGGTTCCTTGCAAGAGAATAATCATCACGAGGAAAAGGTTAACTAAATGATACCTGAAAATACCAGCAAGAAAGTTTTCTGACATTCGGTCGTAAATATATTTGACAACGAAAAACTGGTAAACTCCACCACCCCAAATGGCAGTCCAGCATGGAGGTTAAGAGAAAAGTTAGATGTATCATCAAGACTCCCAAGGCTAAAACCTGCCCGAAGTACCTCAAAAATTCATTCCTATCTTCTCTTGTGAGAATTACTAGTGGAAGGCTTTGGATCAGTTAAGAATTTGACAACGGTCACTAATGCTCTCAAACGGTCCCAAATATTTAAGCCATAAAGCATCTCGACAACTGATTGCTGGAATTCAAATCCGTTATCTGCCACAGGATACTGCAATTTGGGAGATGGACATAATTAACTCAAATGGAAGTTTCTGAGATCTGTAAGTGGGAGATATTCGAATATATTCATAATCCTACCTGGATAGGTTTAGGAATTACGGTTTTCACCAGAGGCCACCATCTGTCTTCCACTATCGACTTCACGAGACAACAAGCTCGTAGCCCTTCCACACCAGCAAATCTTCCAAAGCCACTTTCCTTTACTCCACCAAATGGCAGAGACTACAAATATGGATATATCCAATAAGTATACTGGTGTATGGGAAATGGAGAATCGGAAATTTACAAATTGCTGAATTAATTTTTCTTCTTAATCGTTTTCTCGTAGCTGAATTTTATAAGTGTTTTCACCAGAGGCTACCATATATGTTCTTTCTTACATTACCCATTTATCAGCACTGTGACATTATCTATCAGCATGATTTCACTTTCACCAAATAGTCAATAGTACCTGACACATATATGATGATGCGAAGTCATTGACAGCGGCAATCCCACAGCGTAGCTGAGAAGTTATCTCCCTAGCACGTCGTTGATTGCCAGAAAACACAGCACAGCCGAGTCCATATTTTGAATCATTCGCCAGCCTGATAGCCTCTTCATCAGTGCTGAATTTCATTATGGGCATGATTGGACCAAATGCCTGAAGATAAGTTATCAGTTGAGTACAATTAGACAACTTCTACTTGAATTATTTATCAACACAGCATCCATCACAAAAACAAAATCTTACCTCCTCTTGCATCAACTTCATAGTGTGGTTTACATTGACTATCACAGTAGGTGGGAAATATTGGTCCACGGCATCTTCACCAATATTGCCAACACTGCCTCTAGCAACAATTTCAGCTCCTTTGTCTACTGCATCATTAACCAAATTCTGAAGCTTCTCGGAATGCTCCATCATACATATTGCTCCCATATCATACTTTCCTGCTTGTGGAGGTCCCTGAAGAAATTGTCCATATAAAAATGTCAATGCATTCAATTTCATACACAAGTACATCATAATTACCGTTTCCAGTAAAGGGTAAATAATCTGGCATATAATATGGTTTGGAGAATCACAACTTTGTCAGTGAAGTCAATCCAATCCGCAAAGAAAAGCAACAGCATGTGCACCAAGTTGAAATGGAAGTTAAGAATAAGGGCAAGGGTAAGAAAAGGTTCTTGTCCTATCACTACTGGCAATGATGCAAAACAACAAGAGCCAAGAGGCCATGGCAGTTCATATCTATCTTGGCAGTTCATATCTATCTTCATTTATTGTCTAATATAAAAAGATACAGTATTTTTCTACCATTAAAACATGTTAACCATGGATGTATCAGTACAGTTGGTATACGTACAGCAGTTACAAACTTCACAATTCCAGCTACTTCAGCAACAAATTTATCATAAATGTCTTTGTGAACATAAAATCTCTCTGCTCCAGCGCAATTCTGACCACTTGATTGTAAAGAAGCCCTGACAGCAACTTGTGCAACCTGTTTTAACAATGATCTTTAGAAACTTGTAGGCAGGGTTGAGAATGTCAGGTTAGAATTTGACATTCTCGAAAAAAAAAAAAAAAATTATTGCTCTGCGATTAGAGGGACATACTTGAGGTATATTTACATCTTCGCAGACTATAAATGCATCTTTTCCACCAAGCTCGAGAGTGACTGGAATTAAGGTATCTGCAGCCTTCCTCATTATCTGCAATGATGAGAGACAAAAGTAAAGAAATGGAAATTTAGTATGATAAAAGAATATCAATTATTTGTATTGCTAGAACTTACACAGTTTGTCAGAAATAATCAAATAAATGAGACAGGAGATTGATGAACAAGTATGGATTATGGATAAAATGATATCAGCTACTCCTAGTGCAAGAACTCAAACACAGATTAATACAATATCCCCCAATGCCTATAAAGAGGTTCCCGCTAAAGCGAGGTAAGGGATGGTTGAATTGTATGCAGCCTTACCTCTGTCATAACAAAGAGGCTCAAACACAGATTACGCGAAGTAAACGAGAAAGGTGATTGGTAAACATAATAGGGGGCACAAACATAAGATTCAACAGGAAGGAAGTAGCAAAGCCAATTTACCATTCTACCAACACCAGGTGATCCAACGAATATAATTTTATCAACCGAAGATACTAATGCTTCCCCTGTTTCGGCAAAACTGAGAAGGAAGTTTTTTAGGTTATACAAGGCTAATCAAATTCACTGAAAGAGAAATGATGCCACAACTTACCCAGTAATAACTTCAACTAGATTCTCTGGTGCCCCTACAGCTGCAAGTGCCGTTTGGATGATGCGCATATAAAAACATCCTGACCAACTAGCATATTCAGAAACCTGTAATGAGAAATAAAACCCAGAAAATCAGTATGAGAAAGTGTCCTATATACCTCAGTCTCAAATGTTTTATTTCATCTCCCTTCCGAAGGAAAAGGAGACGAAGATTGTAGCAAAATGTTACTTCTAACCCATGGGTAAAATTATGCAAGGATGTCATGATAGTTTGTTAGGGAAATCAGATTAACAACAATCCTGGGATATATTTTAATGAAGGGAAAACACAAAATTCATGGTACCTTTATCACGATGCTATTTCCCGAGAAGACAGCAGCTAACATAGGATTAAATATGTTGTGGAAAGGGTAGTTCCATGAAACAATAGCACCAATAACACCAAGAGGGTGGAACTCCACTCTGGAATTCTTGTGCATCATTGATCTCCCAGAGGACCTATGAGCCAAAAAAAGAAAAAGAAACAGAAAAAATTAATAACAGCAGTAACGTCATGTCATCAGATAATTACAATTAAATATTAACACTTAACATTTACTTTAAATGATAGACAGTTGCTAAATTCTGTTGAGAATTGAAAATAATTATCAATCCATAGACATACCGATACTCTGGCTTGAGCCACTTCTCACCCTCCGAGAGAAGCCAGGTAATTTTCTCGCATGTTGTCATGATCTCCCCCAGAGAGGCGTCTACCATTGTCTTTCCGGTATCGCGTGAAGATACTCTAATTAAAAAAGAAAAGAGAAGCAATTACTCAGCTAATCAGATTTCAGTGTTAAAATATGCAACCTCAAAAATTTAAGAATATAAGTTTGAGCGATTCGTTTTATTAAATTATGCAGAACGATCACCATAAAAACATGTTCCCTTATGGAGTCTAAATTCTCTGGCTCTTAGATTTAATTGAATAAATCAAAGTGGCTAATTATAGAACCTACGCTTCATATTTATCGTAAAGTAGTAGATAGAGTTTGCACTTCACTCTTGAGGCAATCCAGAAATAGCCCCAGTTATCACAGAGATAAGGTTTGTGTAATGCCCCCACCCCATACCGTCCTTTTGTGCGATTTAGATAAGAGCCTCTTCCAAGCCTTTGGGGCATGTTGATGTTGAATGGACATAGACACAGATGTGATATCTACACTCCATCTCAATACCTTGGTAGTACCAGCACCTTAACATTTTAAATCAGATTTGCAAATACTTTTTCATACATTAACTGTACTTCTACCTTCTTCGATGCAACACTGATGTGTAAAACGCCAATATGTTAATATTAATATGGAAGGGAGTTTCATCGATCAATCAATTTCATTATATCAGCTCAACATGGCATCTAAGCTCAAATTGTTTGATGATCTCCATTTTTTTGCACCCATTGCTAGGTTCAACTTGCATTTACCTTTATGTTCATTCAACAGTTAAAGAAACAATAAGGTACTGATGTCTTACTCGCATATAAGATCCTGATGTTCAACAATATATTTAAGAAGTATCCGTAAGAATTGACGTCTTTGCTTGAAGCTGCTCTTTGCCCATATCACTTGAGCCTTTCTTGCCTGAGCAACTCGCTCTTGGACCTGAAAAAACGGAAGTGATAAGAAATTGTGGCAGCATATAGTAGAGTGGAAAAAAGAAAAAAAGGGAGACATCCTTAAAATGAACTTCGAATCAGATTCCAAGTTGAAATATCAACCTCTAAAAATTACTGTGTGTCATATACAAGCTATATGAACAGAATATAGCATATGGTATCCATGCATTTAGTTTTCCATTATCATCATGGGAGATGAATGTTGCACCTTAGTTACGCATTGGATCCATTCAAATTTCAAACGCAACAGTAAGTCAAGCACAAAACCAAGAGCTTGAACGAGATAGTAGTGAGACCACTACCACAAAACAATATGAAGTTCCTGGAGACAGGGATCACATACAGACTTTCATGGCTAAAGGCCTTCTGGAAATCCTAGTTGACATCATTCGTTGAATCAAAAGTTGAAGAATTCCAAAATTCAGCTAAGAATTATTTAGAATATTTCTCAACCACTGGCAAAATATATAAGACGGACTTGGGGAGAATGGAATATGAATGAAACATCAATTTTTGTCAATTAGCCTTGATGTTCATGAAGCCAGTTAAGGACTGAAAGAAGCACAATCATGGCCTTTGATATCATGTACTAACCTCATCAGGCTTAAGTGCAGGGTTGTACCCCAGATACTTCATGGTTGCAGGCTCATAGCACTGAACTTTATCTGTCTGCCTTCTCGAAGGAATCTGAGAGTATAAAAAATGGCATTCAGAAGGTCATAGCAGAAAACCATTTCAACCTCGAGTCTTACAGTTACAAAATCTCTGAATACCACAAATGAAGAACAAAAAAGTGCACGCACACGTCAAGTCTCTAGAATCTGAAATGCAATGATAATCTACCTTCAGAAACTAACAACTTTCTTTTGGTATGAGGAGCCCCAAAATGTCTAAGAGACATTCATAATTTTATATTTGAATAGAAACTTCTAGTTGAACATAATTCATCATAATTAGACGGATATCATTAATATATTACTTCGTTTTTTATTCACTTCTCGCTTTTATAACCTCTACTGAAATGAAACCCAATATGTGATCATTATGAACACTACAGTTATTTTGTACACAACAACTATAACAAAGTTCATGGGAAGTTCACTATAAAACACTTAATTCCACATCATAAATGCATATAGAATTGAAAATCAAACCATAATTACACATAGAACTACTCTGAAGCTTATCAAACTTACATAAATGAAGCTGTTTTCCTTGGTCTGATTCCCGTCATCCAACACTGTAGTGCAAACAAAATGATGTAACGATATCAAATCAATGTACGTCTATTTCCCTAAAATAGTTTCACAAAGTCGTCGACACATTCAAAATTAAGTCAATTATAAATGACAAACTTATACTTTACACTAAACCAGATCAGCATTATCCAAAAACACATGTATATATAACTAACCAAAAAAATCAAGAACGAAGCCTAAGCAAGCGTATATGTCTAGTATACAGTGTTGGAACTAGGGGGAGGCCTAGGGGACAATCGCCGCCTAACTTTTCAAAAAAATGTTCATTATTGAAAATAAGATCATCTTGCTTTGGATTTAATGGTTGACTTTTAAATATTGAACTCAAACATTTTTGCATATATTGTACAATTTTTTGTGACAATATATTATCAATAGATAGTAGTTTCCACAATTCCACCTATTCGCTACTTTACCATTACTTCCATTTCAAAAAGCTTGTCCACTTCGATTGGACTCGTTTTCAATTGTCCTAACTAAATTATTTAGTAGCCTTAATTGATTCACATAACTTTGACTCGATTAAAATCTCCACATTAATAAAAACTACACGAAAAAAATTATGCTGAACTTAAAATACTACAGTATACACCATATATAACAATACTTGATTTCAATATCAAAAAAAGTCAACCTACAAAAATTCAAAATGGGACAAACTGATCTCAACAAAATCAAGTCTTAGCTACTTAAAATTGGACGATCTTTATGAAATGAAGGATGAACTAACTACTAGCATAATAATGTTATTAAAAAAACCAAGTTATGTGAGTGATTAATGCATCAAAGTTTGTTGAGTGCGAGGAATAAAAAAGAAAGTGGACATATTTTTGGGACAGAGTAGGTACCATCGGAAGAGTCAACATCAATGGAAGGTACATTTGGAGGAATGAGCATTAAGAGGAATTTGCAGATCGCCAAAGCAAAACCTAAAACTATTAACGCCCACCAAAACGACATCGTTACGGAACCTACAGACCTTCAAAGCAATCGCATCTTCTACTCAAGGAATAAAAATGAAAATCAAACTGCTTAGCTTCCCTCAGTTTATCTATGAAATAAAAAGCGAACGGCCCGTGCAGCTCACGTGCTGTCAGGTCACGTGCGGTCGTCTAAGGTTCTGTTATATTTGTTGTACCTCTAAATATTTTTCCGTTTATCCAACTTTTCTATTGTCCTTTATTACTTAATTTTTATATCATCACTTTAATCATATTCGAACTACAAAATTATATTGAAACATAATAACATAAATTTTTTTAATTTTATAATATTCATCTTCTTCTTTTCAAACAAAATACTGATTATTTAATTATTTTTTTATATGAATTTATCCTCAACATTTAAATAATTTTAGTTTGAAACTAATTGTATAAAAAGTGTTGATTTGAGGAGTGTAAATAAAGAATTTGATTTTATCTAAAATATAAAAGTAGCTCCTAAATGTGATAAACTGATATAAGAAGTTGATTTTAGAAAAACCTTATAAGTAATCTCGTGTGAATGCTCTAAGTTGCACGGATTATTACCACTTCATTATTTTGTTGTTAACATTTTTTTATTTCTTGTTGCTTTTCAGATTCTAACTTATTTAGTTTTAAATATCTCCTTTTAATGGTTTATATGTAATTTATTTTGTTTTTTATTTGTTCTTACCTTTTAATTTAATGAACTGGACCATTGAACTTACCTCCAACAACATTTAAAGCAACCTTTTATATAACGCACAAAATCATTCGAACTCAACCTTGGAACTCTAAATGTCGTTGGACATAGATGTAAATGCTTTCACACCAAGTACACACTTGATGTATGCACATTATCTAAAATAAGCTTGCATTATTCATTCGGCAAATGGCTGGGATGATCATTTAACTTTGGGGCATGGAATCAGTTGATCACCTAACTTTCGAAAAGTCTCAATTGATCACCTAACTTTTTAAATCGTTCACATTCAACACATTCTTCACTAATAATGCTAATTATGGACTAATTACATCATGTCCCCATCACGTGGTAGTTAATCAGGGATAATTTAGTAATTTCACATCTTAATTTTCTAAAAAGTAGTTTAATCCCATTAAACCAAACTCAATCCTCAATTCACGTGATGGCATATTTTAATGGGATGAATTAGGGATTGGGTTTATTTTAACGGGATTAAACTATTTTTCATAAAATTAAGATGTGAAATTACTAAATTACCCTAATTAACTACCATGTGATGGGCATGTGACATAATTAGTCCATAATTATCATTATTAGTGAAGAATGTGGTGAATGATAACTATTTAAGAAGTTAGGTGATCAACTGAGACCTTTCAAAAGTTAGGTGATCAACATGTTCCATCCCCAAAGTTAAGTGATCATCCCAGCCGTTTGCCGTTATTCATTCAACGGGACTTATATGATTTAAATTATTCTATTTGTAAGAACCCAAAATTGAACGCTTTAAATTATTTTAACTTAGCAATAACAAATTTCTATGGCTGAACCAATATCTATTTCGTTCATGATTACCAACTCCAGTACTTGATCACAAATATGATAAGAAAAGTGTTAATACATAGTGTCCTTAGTACCACTATTGACATAAATTAAGGCTCGACATCTACCGGGCATTTCTTACTAGTTTTACTCTAATATTGGACATGACCTATTGATAAAGGAATCACCAAATACTCAAAACTATTGGTCAGGCTAATAATTAGTAAATTATCACTTACCCATGTGATTGGAAATTGAGATGATGTGTGTGGTGTTCGATTCTTACTCGTAGGATATTGATATGTTTTGCGCTTCTTTGTGGGATTATGAGCAAGTATAATTTTATCTTTTACCTTCAAATCATTTTATTGATTCCATTATTATATATGGTTTTATATGTTGAATCTGGTGTAGCCTTGGGTTCCAACCCCTTAGACTATCCACATCATAGGACATTTCATAAAACAATTATCTTCAATCACATTATATTTATATCATCAAATACTTAATTCCATTATCTATTACACTCTACACTAAGGAATAATTGAGAGATAATTAAAATTTTCTATCTCCTTCATTTCACTGATATAGCCGGCAATACGTATAATTTTATGAAATGGAATAAAAAAATTACTATCCAAATAAAATAAATTCAGTTTCAAATTATAGATCTTGAAAAGTAAAAAAGTTTTAGAAACTTTAGTTTTCAAAATTTTATCTAATTATTAACTAAAAATGTCAAGATTAAAGAAGCTGAAATAAAAAGTTTAAGTGGGACCCATGATCTTATTTTTGAAGAGATCACATTGGGTGTAATTGAATTATCCCTTACAAACTCAATGTCATCCAAATTTATTGTCCCCTATCGTAAAATATTATTGGGCACATTATCCTCTATTTAACCCATAATATTTTGTTGGATAGCCCATTAAACGGGTCAAACTTTATTGAATGATCACAATTAAGATCCACACTCGGTTTTGAGGACAAGGAATATGTATTGGACGTAAATAACATGGCAATTCCTAAAAATGGTGACTCTGTTGAAGCCCATCAGTGATGCTTATGATGTAAAGTACATAAGAGTTGGTGTTGTCATCTTTGAACTGAGAAATAAGTTTGAGTTGCTCTCACTTAAGGAAATGCATGATCAACTGGAATTCGATTTCCTTGAGAAAACAAAACTAGAAAGAGTGGAAATATTTTGACGCCCTTCTTCGTCTCTGGGTGCCTAGGTATCCACCGTAAGCCTTTCTTCGTTTGAACCTCGCCCTTTTCAAGCGTATCATAGACATCAAGTACACACATAATCATGCTTTTAACATGATAAGGGCAGTTGATCGGCTAAAGTACTCTGGATTACTAGTGGATTGAAAGTTATCACGACAAGTCATCCACAAAGTGTATTTAATGAATGAGGAACTTGAGTCTCCTATGTGGCATGCTCTTCAGTCTTCACAATGACAACGTGCCTATTTCCGTTCTCCATCTTTTAATTATTGAGGATAAACATGGAAAGGAAATGCAAAAGTATTATTGCTCTCCAGAATTCATGAAACTAGTTATGGAAAAAGGGAACGAGGAAGAGAGTTTTACTGAAAAATGTCATTACTGCAAAAAGGAATTGAAGGACACTTGAGAAGAGACTGCCCCTTTTTCTTGAGCCGTAGGGCCAGTAATAAGATCACTGACCCTCTTACAACGTATGTTGTTAAGAAATTACATATTATTTTCCTTGGTGTATGGCACTAGATGACGTATTGATATTTTTTGAAAATAGCAGGACATTATGAATGAATGAAGAACTGAAAGGATGCAACTACAAGAAACACTAAGTAGAAATATTTGATTTCTCAGTAGTAGATCCATACTTATTTTAATGTTATTTTCATAAACAATTACGTCTTCACGTTGATTTTGAAATTACGAGACATATATTTGTTGTGATTTGAACAATAAATCATGTTTTACAATTCAATTATTTCTGAAAGTCAACATTTGATGATCAAAACTATGTAATGTATACATGCTTTAAAGTAAATAATCTTGGGATAAGACTCAGAAATTCCATAAGTCGTGACATCTATTTTAGTTTATCGAGCATCTCACTCCTTAAGATAAACAAGAAGTTGTGAGAAAAAAAGTAACTATGTTAAGACATGAGTTTGCTCACAAGGTCATGAGAATGCACTAACGTCTCTGTGCTCTATAAAAGGTATGAAGAATATCCTCACAATGATAATCACTGGACCACTGTGATAACCGTACTCGAGCATTAAAGACATGTTAAAAGTTCATAGTATGGAAATGTTATAAATAAAGAGCATTAGATTGCATAACAACATAACACGAGCTCGAACATCTAATGTAATCACTATTACGAGAATAAGATTGAGAATGCATCTAGTGTTAGATTGGATAAATAAGTTACCAAATAACTCGAACACATCAAGTATAACTAGAACACACAAATCATACTTTAAATAATAATAGCATTTCAGCATGAACGTGTTATTAATGAATAATAAGCATGCAAGTTATGTTCGACATAACATGTACTTGATAATAATTGGTAATTAAAAATGAACTTTATAATAAGGTATGATTCGATCGATGATGACATAGAAGTCATTATTGATGGGATTTAGAACATATTCTAATGAAAGTCATTATGTTCGTTTTTTTCAGAACTAAAATCCTACGATATATATTGGCAATAATTCGAGGGGGTTTTAGTATTTTGTACCTGTTTTATGAATGACAGCGAATTTGTTAAATTCCTCTTTGGTTCTTGAATTCCAACACCTCCAAGATGTAGTCCACACCAACGATAATCTTCAAATTAATCAGTCGTTATATTATAGCGTTTATATGTGTTTTTAAGGGAACAATCAAGAAGAAAAACTTTTCTTCGTCTTTTGATATTCTCGGGCAAGCATGGAAAGGGAGGGCAACTTTTTGGTTTTCAAGAGTTTTCACCAAACTCATGATTGAGAATTGATGGTGATTTTTCAAATATGATCATAATGGTGAAATGAATTCCATTATGGCCATCCAGGTTATATTAAAAAATCTCTTATTATTATGTTATGATAACATTATTCCCTCCCGACAATGACATATCTTTCCCGGTTATTTTAAATAATTATCATATTATTATTATTATATATTCGATTCGTTGTTTAGTGTGTGACCTCTTGGGCTTAATTAATAGTAGCAATGTAATATAATATTTAACTAAATATTATTATTACATAAATTATGAGCGGATTACATAAATTATGAGCGGGCTCATAGTATACCATCATAACTCCTAATATTAATCAAGTGATCTCTTATAAAGTTATAATATATTAAATGTCAACTAATTCAATATATTATATTCTTATCTTAAGTGTACTAATCTTTGAAACAATCTAATTATTCAACAAACACACTTTATGAGATATTTCCAACAATTATAAGGTAACGAATTTCATAGTGATAAAAAACATGTTTGTTAAAAGCATGCAATTTTATTAGTACTATAAGTAATTAACACATGATTCCATAAGTAATCCAAGTTTTCTAAAAAGATCGATGGCTTGAACAAGAAATTCTCTTACAAGACTAGAAAACAATAGGATAGCTTGTCCCAAATTGGGTGTTCAATAATTGAAATCGAATACCAAATTCATTAGTATGTGATTGATCGTGTTGATCATGTTTGTTGGATCAAAAGGAATTAAGAGGTACTCTAGTCAATCACATGGGTATATGGTATTGAAAATCATTTTCAAAACATAGTAATGGACTTGACCGCCATGAGAATTTAAACGATAGTATTTTTGTGTCCTAAATAAATTCTCATAAAACTTATGTTAAATAGCGAATCTTAGACCTACAAGCTAGGATTTTATCATACAGGAGTAATACACTTTGACCATGTTTAGACATCTCTAGTAATATGGGGATCATAACGACATATGTCGGCCATAGAATTAATACAGTGACAGAAAGACATATGCATTGTAAGAGATTCGTACAACTGGATATAACGGTAGATTTCTGGCCTCTTGAAGAATCTAGGTGATTTTGATGGTCATCCCCAGATAGTCTAGGAATCACATTTGTTCAAGCGTCCAAGAAAAGAACAGGTGCAAGAGTTTGATGACACTGATCTTGTCATAGCTTTAATGTTAAAAATCGTATCACGAAGGAATCCTATGTACAGTGGATTGTTAAGTGTAACAAAACATTAGTATAACTAATCGTCCAAGGGTTAGTGGGAGTGTTGAAAATAATAAATCATATTAATATCATAAAGTGTGTTCATTGAACAATTAGATTGTTTCAAATATTACTACATTTAAGATAGTAAGTTAAAAACCATAATATATTATAAATTACTTGACATTTAATCTATATCTATTTAGAACAACAGGAAAACGTGTGTCATTGTTAGAAGGGAGTAATATTAGTGCACAACTTTAACTCACCTTCAGAGACCGCCATATCCACAATTTCCTTTTGTGGTAATTGATAATAGCTTCGAAGTTTATGTCCATCTCTTTTATGTAAACAAATGTAGTATTATGAAGTCACTAATACAAAAAAAAACTTAGACGACATTCAAAAAGACCTTAAACAACACCAAAAATCACTAATACAACATGTTGTGTAAATGAAAACGCCTTCGACGGCAACGAAATTCGAGGGGTTAATAAAGTCTAATAGATACTAGTATTACGGAAGTGTCTCTTACTAATAATTTGGCACCTCAAATGGCAAATATAGTATTGTGTAGTGATACTCATAATTGCACAAATATATGATATTTGTTTTAGAGATAATTGGCAAATATAGTACTCCCTTCATCTCTAAATATTCGTCACATTTTGACTTTTCATAGTCAACCAAACACGATTTAAAATGTAAATATCTCTTATTCTACATGTCAAAAAATTAAAAAAGGTTGGTATTTTAAAATATGTATTAAGACGAATCTAACAAGATCCCACAACACTATATTATTTCTTATGGTTTAATGAGAATTCATGGCCATATCTTATAGTGTTTGATCAACAAAAGTCAAAATGTGACAATCCTTTTAAAGACAGAAATAATATTATGCTATCCAATTGATGGTGCGACCTCATATCGGAAATTGTGTTATTGGTGTAAGTGTTATTATCGAGAATTTTCTTGTATGCTTAGGAGGTCTTGTGAGCATGGTGCTCACTACCATCTGAACCGTTAGATTAAGAGTTTAAGTGATATTTTAATCCTATGGTTGATATTTAATTGGGTATTTTTGCCATTACATGTTTAAGTGGAAAAACAATAATAGTGGTATTTTGGGTATTAATGATAGAGTAATTAGCAATTAATTGAGATTGGAGAGAGGAAGCTAAATGCAATGGTTATTTCAGCTCACCAATGTCGAAAATATGAATTCTAGTATTAATCTCATTTAAAATAAATTGAAGTATAACTTTTTTTTTCTAATTTTAATTCTTTCATTCAAAAACCAATGAATTTTCTCAGTCTCATGTCATCTAGTAGAAAATGTTTGAAGTTTAAAGACGTGGTCAATGATCAAGAATATAAATAAAATTTTAGATATATTTTTAGTGACACCGTTTACTAATACACACTGGTGTTCCATTCTTGTTCAATAACACCACTGAATAATATACATTGGTGTTGCATATTTCTACAATAACACCACAAAAAATTTATTTATATATATTTACTAGTATTAATCTCATTTTAGATATATTTCTTCAATAATAAATAATTCTACTATTGATCTCATTTTAGATATATTTTTAGTGACACCATTTACTAATACACACTAGTGTTCAGTTCTTGTTCAATAACACCACTGAATAATATACATTGGTGTTGCATATTTCTTCAATAACACCACATAAAATTTATTTATATATCTTTACTAGTATTAATCTCATTTTAGATATATATTTCTTCAATAATAAACAATTCTAGTATTAAGCTCATTTTAGATATATTTTTAGTCACACCATTTACTAATACACACTAGTGTTCCGTTCTTGTTCAATAACACCACTGAATAATATACATTGGTGTTGCATATTTCTTCAATAACACCACATAAAATTTATTTATATATCTTTACTAGTATTAATCTCATTTTAGATATATTTCTTCAATAATAAATAATTCTAGTATTAATCTCATTTTAGATATATTTTTAGTGACACCATTTACTAATACACACTGGTGTTCCGTTCTTGTTCAATAGCACCACTGAATAATATACATTAGTGTTGCATATTTCTTTAATAACACCATATAAAATTTATTTATATATCTTTACTAGTATTAATCTCATTTTAGATATATTTCTTCAATAATAAACAATTGTAGTATTAATCTCATTTTAGATATATTTTTAGTGACACCATTTACTAATACACACTGGTGTTCCGTTCTTGTTCAATAACACCACTGAATAATATACATTGGTGTTGCATATTTCTTCAATAACACCACATAATTAAGATTCCAGATGGGTGTTAATAAATGGTAATAAATTTGGAGTGCAATAAATTTGGTGTTACTTTTTCACATTCCATTTTGAAAAAAACATTTCTTAAATGACCATGAAACCCTTGTGAGCATGGTGCTCACAAGATAGTTGTAACCGAGTTGTACTTATATGCTTACAACTATCTTGTGAGCACCATGCTCACAAGTGTTTCATGGTCATTTAAGAATGTTTTTTTCAAAATGGAATGTGAAAAAGTAACACCAAATTTATTGCACTCCAAATTTATTACCATTTATTAACCAAAATAACACCCAAATCTAGAATCTTAATTATAAAATTTTACAAAATATACTCACAATTTTAAACTTGAATACTTAACACATATAAACAATACAAATTTGATTGGTGTACTCGAATTAAATTTTTATTTTCTATTGTGATTTATATAATTTGGTTAGGTATTGCTTTAAGTCTAGTCAAGACAAATTCAATTGGTATTGTAATTATTCCACCAATTTTGGTAGTAATCATGTTACATTTTAAGGTGTTAATTTTGTGTTTAGAGATAATGAGAGATACCAAAATACATTTTAAACATGAATAGTAAAGATATATAAATAAATTTTATGTGGTGTTATTGAAAAAATATGCAACACCAATGTATATTATTCAGTGGTGTTATTGAACAAGAACGGAACACCAGTGTGTATTATTAAATGGTGTCACTAAAAATATATCTAAAATGAGATTAATACTGGAATTGTTTATTATTGAAAAAATATATCTAAAATGAGATTAATACTAGTAAAGATATATAAATAAATTTTATGTGGTGTTATTGAAGAAATATGCAACACCAATGTATATTATTCAGTGGTGTTATTGAACAAGAACGGAACACTAGTGTGTATTAGTAAATGGTGTGACTAAAATATATCTAAAATGAGATTAATACTAGAATTGTTTATTGTTGAAGAAATATATCTAAAATGAGATTAATACTAGTAAAGATATATAAATAAATTTTATGTGGTGTTATTGAAGAAATATGCAACACCAATGTATATTATTCAGTGGTGTTATTGAACAAGAACGGAACACCAGTGTGTATTAGTAAATGGTGTCACTAAAAATATATCTAAAATGAGATTAATACTAGAATTATTTATTATTGAAGAAATATATCTAAAATGAGATTAATACTAGTAAAGATATATAAATAAATTTTTTGTGGTGTTATTGAAGATATATGCACACCAATGTATATTATTCAGTGGTGTTATTGAACAAGAACGGAACACCAGTGTCCTATTAGTAAACGGTGTCACTAAAAATATATCTAAAATTTTATTTGTATTCTTGATCATTGACCACGTATTTGTATTGTAGACATTTTCTACTAGATGACATGAGATTGAGAAAATTCATTGGTTTTTGAATGAAAGAATTAAAATTAGAAAAAAAAGTTATACTTCAATTTATTTTAAATGAGATTAATACTAGAATTCATATTTTTGACGTTGGTGAGCTGAAGTAATCATTGCATTTAGCTTCCTCTCTCCAATCTCAATTAATTGCTAATTACTCTATCATTAATACCAAAAATACCACTATTATTGTTTTTCCACTTAAAGATGTAAAGACAAAAATACCCAATTATATATCAACCATATGATTAAAATATCACTTAAACTCTTAATCTAACGCTTCATATGGTAGTGAGCACCATGCTCACAAGACCTCCTAAGCATACAAGAAAATTCTCGTTGTAAGCATATAAATACAATTCGGTACCTAGGTCTCTATCCGGCCATAGTTTACGGGGGCGAACTTAGGATTTTAAAATGGGATATTCACTTTGTCATTTAAAATAAAAAAGTTCAACTGAATATTCATTTTAGAAAAAGTTTAAGTAGACAAAAGCAAAAAATTCAAGTTTGAAAGTAGATTTGAATATGAAACCTCCTATCTATTTCAATATGTTTAATAAGTAAAAACTTAATCATTTGAGTTATGATGGTGCCAACTCTCAACATATCTATAAATCCCTATGTTGGTAACTATTGTAAGAAGTAACACTATTATATTAGGATCTTTACACTCTAAATTATATACAATATGATCGACAATAATACAAGGACATACCTTGATCCATGATGAGAGTTTGATGAAGATCACTTAACTAAGCCTCTTCCTTTTCTCTTCTCTACTCTATCTTTTATTTGTGTTTTCAGATGGTGTCTAACAATGATGCATAGGTCCCCTTTATATAGTAGTAGTTATCAACCAAAGGTCTAATACTACTAATGATCACCCTAAATGCATCTTTAATGAGTGAGATGAGAGGGCTAGAAGTTATGCCCACTAATTATAATCCTTAATGTATAATAACCATCACATTAAACCTTAATATTATAATTAAATTTTAATATTACATGAACCATAAAATATTATTTAATAGAAATAATCTAACAACTATCAACATGTAACTTTCCACTGCTTGGGGAATCCCCACAAGCAGTCCATATTTTGCATCTATATTTTATAATGTCTTTTTGATATATAACTTTGCCTTAGATAATTTAATCTATTTCAATGTAATATCTTTTTCCAATATATAAAATATTGGAGTAATTTAAATATGTCTTTGTTCATAATTAAATAAATTTATTATTATGACTAAATAATTATTTTTTCTTCGTGATAAAGTATCCATCTTCAGAATTCTGTATTATTTAGTTGATCCATTTTAAGGGTATATTAGTAACTTAGTTGTATTATGATAATTACTACGTCATACCAAATTACAAAATGTATGGTTAATGGGAATTTAATCACATTACCATGTTCATACCAAATTAAGTTATAAGAATCACTAATTCATTCATTTCCTTTGTCCATTCCATTATTGATATACTTTCTTAAAAATATTTGATTATATATTTAATGAAATTATACTTGTAAATATATAGACAAACAATCTATAGTTTTTTCATATTTTATAGAATATCTATTTAAGGAAATTATATTAAACACTCTTGATTTAATATGGTAATATGGAATACTCTATGTGTATGAGATGTTTTCATTTATACTATATATGTACATGAGATTTTTTTTGTGAATTGTAGAACTTTCATAAGAGAGTTAGCAAGAAAAATCATGAAAATGAAACAATTTATTTTATGTTTTATAATGATACTCTTGGTTCTATGTTTGGTTGCAATAAGGTTGATTGATAAGGAATTTCAACTACTTGATAAGAAACGACAATTTCAAAACAAACGGTTCGGTATCCGTAGGCCTTCTTTTCCGTTTGATGTTTTAGGTAATTATTTTATTTTCTAGATTATTTTGAAATATGTAATACTCCCTCCGTCCCTAAAAGATTGTCACATTTTGACTCTTGATAGTCAATAAAACACGATTTAAAATATAAATATCTATTATTCTACATACGAAAAAATTATAAAAAGTTAATATTTCAAAAATATATACTGAGACGAATCTAACAAGGTCCCACAAGACTATATTATTTCTTATCGTTTAATGGGAATTCATTATCAAATTTTGTAATGTTTGACTAACAAAAATCAAAATGTGACAATCTTTTAGGGACGGAGGGAGTAATAATTAGAGGAGATTTTTCTTTTGTTCAAACACAAAAGTACATCACTCTAGTAATCTCTTATTTGACCAGTTATGTAGATGGGTGTTGATCGAATTACTATGGTTGTTATTTGGGGTTGGCCAAATCTGAACCACTAACCGAATGAATTTTGAATACTCATCTAACTACTTTTGATGTCGTGAGGGCGTGTCGCACTAGGCCCCGTTTGAAAGGGGCTCCAAAATTTGAAAAAAATTATATATCTTATTTTACTGATTCAAAATTAGTAATTAAATTATATATTTTAAAATTATATTATTAATAAGTGTTAAGTTTTTGTCAATTTCAGAACTGAAAAAGTGATGAAGTAGATCGATATAAGAACATTATTAAAACTACGAACTCGGTTAACTATTAATTTTATAACGTTATTATTGTAACGTTTAATTAATAAAAATTATGTTTGAGTTAATCAAATAGGCCTTGTGGAAAGGCTCTTGCTAGTGACCAGAAGATCGTGGTTCGAAACTCACCTCATTGCTAATTTACAAAAACAAAAAAAAAATTAAATTAATGTAAAGCAAACATGAAACATTATTTAATGAGATTAGGATAACTAAGAGTCATAAGACATAACTAATGTCTACTTAGGTTACTAGTACTTTTTTAGTTTATAGATCTTTCTTATATAATACTCCTTCCGTCTCTAAATGATTGGTACATTTCGACTTTTGTGATCAAACTTTGAAAAGATTGATCAAGAATTCTCACTACTAAACGTAAGAAAAAATATAGTCATGTGGGACCTTGTTAGACTCGTCTCAATGTATATTTTTGAAATAACAACTTTTTATAATTTTTTCGCATGTTGAATAAGAGGTATTTGAGTTTTAAATTATGTTTTTTCTTGACCATGAAAGTTAAAATGTACCAATCATTTATGGATGCACGTAGTTGTATAAGTAGAAGTACAAAGCAAATTTACTCATAACATTGATATCAGAATCAATGCAACTAATAAAATAAATCAGTTAATCCATTCATTGACTTGGTATCCGATAAGGCACAATACTTTTTCAATTTGAAGAATTAGAATCGTTTCACTATATTTCAAGTGATATCATTCTTCTTTTACTTGTTAATTTGTTTATTTTAATAAATTTCATGCTTTATTTTGTTCATTACTTAATATTATAATTTTGTTATTTTATATTCTATTGGTTACTTGTTTAAATAATTGTTTGTCTATTTTATAATATGTTGTCTTGCAAATATTTATCTAGAAACTATAAAAGAAAAAAAGAAAACGTGAACATGAATTGGTTATATCACAAAGAGGAGCTCTTGAAAAATTCTTTTCTAAAAGTAATCCTCTAGCTAGTGATCAATTAAATGAAAATTTTACCTCAAACAATGCTCGAAGATATCGTTTTGTGTAATCTTGTAATTTCTTATGTTTCATTTCAACGATAAAGTTGAGTTTTCGATAATCTAACTTTTATTACACATATCGAGGCCCCCATTTTTATTTTTTTCACACTAGGCCCCGAAAATATATGGACCGACCCTGGATTCAGCTATGGTAGTTTCTTTAATTAACCAATATTAGTTAACACAGCTCACAAAAAATTTGTGGAAGAAGTAGAAAATGATGTACCAGCAAGCCAGGTATACATTTCTAGAGACTCATTTGTGAATACTCATAAAGAAATGGAGGCACATTTGAAGATTTTCATATATAGTGATGGAGTTGCAAAACCACCAAGGTCTTTTGGTCGTGGTGCTTTCTTCAGTAACTTAATAAGAAGTCCGTTATTACAACTAATCCTCATCTTGCTCAATTGTTCTTCATTCCTTTTTCTTGCGACACATTGCTTGCCAAGGTATGTAATTATTAATTCTCTTTTTTCATTTTATCATGTTTATAATGGTATGAAAGATCACTGAATTTTGGCTAAACTTTTCATTTCGATCACCCGTTTTTCAAAATGAGTGTTTTGTATCACTTAATTACATTTTTTTTTGGTAAATTTGGTCACTGGGCCATTTTGAAGGATTTTTGGTGCATTTTATAAGTTTTTTTAACGAGGGTAATTTTGTTCGTTCACATTTATAGATATTCAATCATTTTTAAATTTTTTTTTTAAGTTTTAGTAGAAATATATTTCATTTTTTTAAATTAATTGTTTTTAATTTTTTTAAATTAAAATAAAACCCTTTCTTCTTTTTTGTTTCTTACCTTTTTTCTTTTTCCGTAATTGAATTTAGCGTCTTTTATTAGTATATTATTTTTGCAAGTTTTATTTTAATTTAGAAAAAATTATAA
>QFAX02000651.1:0-35455 GCA_003412495.2 Echium plantagineum
CATCAATATTACAACACCCAAAGACAAAAAAAGACAAAAAAGGACGAATTTAAGAACCTAAAACCCTAAACGAAAAAATAAGACGAAATGCCACGTTTTGTGTTATTCATCAAATAAAGTGGCACGAATGTTAAATAAATAATGGACGGATTATCAAAAGTGTTATTAAATTACATATTAACACACCCAAAGACAAAAAAAGACAAAAAAGCGACGATTTGAGAACCTTAAAACCCTAAACGAAAAAAGAAGACGAAATGCCACGTTTTGTGTTATTCATCAAATAAAGTGGCACGAATGTTAAATAAATAATGGACGGATTATCAAAAGTGTTATCAAATTACATATTACAACACCCAAAGACAAAAAAAGACAAAAAATGACGAATTTGAGAACCTTAAAACCCTAAACGAAAAAATAAGACGAAATGCCACGTTTTGTGTTATTCATCAAATAAAGTGGCACGATGTTAAATAAATAATGTACGGATTATCAAAAGTGTTATCAAATTACATATTACAACACCCAAAGACAAAAAAAGACAAAAAAGGACGAATTTGAGAACCTTAAAACCCTAAACGAAAAAATAAGACGAAATGCCACGTTTTGTGTTATTCATCAAATAAAGTGGCACGAATGTTAAATAAATAATGGACGGATTATCAAAAGTGTTATCAAATTACATATTACAACACCCAAAGACAAAAAAAGACAAAAAAGGACGAATTTGAGAACCTTAAAACCCTAAACGAAAAAATAAGACGAAATGCCACGTTTTGTGTTATTCATCAAATAAAGTGGCACGAATGTTAAATAAATAATGGACGGATTATCAAAAGTGTTATCAAATTACATATTACAACACCCAAAGACAAAAAAAGACAAAAAAGGACGAATTTGAGAACCTTAAAACCCTAAACGAAAAAATAAGACGAAATGCCACGTTTTGTGTTATTCATCAAATAAAGTGGCACGAATGTTAAATAAATAATGGACGGATTATCAAAAGTGTTATCAAATTACATATTACAACACCCAAAGACAAAAAAAGACAAAAAAGGACGAATTTGAGAACCTTAAAACCCTAAACGAAAAAATAAGACGAAATGCCACGTTTTGTGTTATTCATCAAATAAAGTGGCACGAATGTTAAATAAATAATGGACGGATTATCAAAAGTGTTATCAAATTACATATTACAACACCCAAAGACAAAAAAAGACAAAAAGGACGAATTTGAGAACCTTAAAACCCTAAACGAAAAAATAAGACGAAATGCCACGTTTTGTGTTATTCATCAAATAAAGTGGCACGAATGTTAAATAAATAATGGACGGATTATCAAAAGTGTTATCAAATTACATATTACAACACCCAAAGACAAAAAAAGACAAAAAAGGACGAATTTGAGAACCTTAAAACCCTAAACGAAAAAATAAGACGAAATGCCACGTTTTGTGTTATTCATCAAATAAAGTGGCACGAATGTTAAATAAATAATGGACGGATTATCAAAAGTGTTATCAAATTACATATTACAACACCCAAAGACAAAAAAAGACAAAAAAGGACGAATTTGAGAACCTTAAAACCCTAAACGAAAAAATAAGACGAAATGCCACGTTTTGTGTTATTCATCAAATAAAGTGGCACGAATGTTAAATAAATAATGGACGGATTATCAAAAGTGTTATCAAATTACATATTACAACACCCAAAGACAAAAAAGACAAAAAAGGACGAATTTGAGAACCTTAAAACCCTAAACGAAAAAATAAGACGAAATGCCACGTTTTGTGTTATTCATCAAATAAAGTGGCACGAATGTTAAATAAATAATGGACGGATTATCAAAAGTGTTATCAAATTACATATTACAACACCCAAAGACAAAAAAAGACAAAAAAGGACGAATTTGAGAACCTTAAAACCCTAAACGAAAAAATAAGACGAAATGCCACGTTTTGTGTTATTCATCAAATAAAGTGGCACGAATGTTAAATAAATAATGGACGGATTATCAAAAGTGTTATCAAATTACATATTACAACACCCAAAGACAAAAAAAGACAAAAAAGGACGAATTTGAGAACCTTAAAACCCTAAACGAAAAAATAAGACGAAATGCCACGTTTTGTGTTATTCATCAAATAAAGTGGCACGAATGTTAAATAAATAATGGACGGATTATCAAAAGTGTTATCAAATTACATATTACAACACCCAAAGACAAAAAAAGACAAAAAAGGACGAATTTGAGAACCTTAAAACCCTAAACGAAAAAATAAGACGAAATGCCACGTTTTGTGTTATTCATCAAATAAAGTGGCACGAATGTTAAATAAATAATGGACGGATTATCAAAAGTGTTATCAAATTACATATTACAACACCCAAAGACAAAAAAAGACAAAAAAGGACGAATTTGAGAACCTTAAAACCCTAAACGAAAAAATAAGACGAAATGCCACGTTTTGTGTTATTCATCAAATAAAGTGGCACGAATGTTAAATAAATAATGGACGGATTATCAAAAGTGTTATCAAATTACATATTACAACACCCAAAGACAAAAAAAGACAAAAAAGGACGAATTTGAGAACCTTAAAACCCTAAACGAAAAAATAAGACGAAATGCCACGTTTTGTGTTATTCATCAAATAAAGTGGCACGAATGTTAAATAAATAATGGACGGATTATCAAAAGTGTTATCAAATTACATATTACAACACCCAAAGACAAAAAAAGACAAAAAAGGACGAATTTGAGAACCTTAAAACCCTAAACGAAAAAATAAGACGAAATGCCACGTTTTGTGTTATTCATCAAATAAAGTGGCACGAATGTTAAATAAATAATGGACGGATTATCAAAAGTGTTATCAAATTACATATTACAACACCCAAAGACAAAAAAAGACAAAAAAGGACGAATTTGAGAACCTTAAAACCCTAAACGAAAAAATAAGACGAAATGCCACGTTTTGTGTTATTCATCAAATAAAGTGGCACGAATGTTAAATAAATAATGGACGGATTATCAAAAGTGTTATCAAATTACATATTACAACACCCAAAGACAAAAAAAGACAAAAAAGGACGAATTTGAGAACCTTAAAACCCTAAACGAAAAAATAAGACGAAATGCCACGTTTTGTGTTATTCATCAAATAAAGTGGCACGAATGTTAAATAAATAATGGACGGATTATCAAAAGTGTTATCAAATTACATATTACAACACCCAAAGACAAAAAAAGACAAAAAAGGACGAATTTGAGAACCTTAAAACCCTAAACGAAAAAATAAGACGAAATGCCACGTTTTGTGTTATTCATCAAATAAAGTGGCACGAATGTTAAATAAATAATGGACGGATTATCAAAAGTGTTATCAAATTACATATTACAACACCCAAAGACAAAAAAAGACAAAAAAGGACGAATTTGAGAACCTTAAAACCCTAAACGAAAAAATAAGACGAAATGCCACGTTTTGTGTTATTCATCAAATAAAGTGGCACGAATGTTAAATAAATAATGGACGGATTATCAAAAGTGTTATCAAATTACATATTACAACACCCAAAGACAAAAAAAGACAAAAAAGGACGAATTTGAGAACCTTAAAACCCTAAACGAAAAAATAAGACGAAATGCCACGTTTTGTGTTATTCATCAAATAAAGTGGCACGAATGTTAAATAAATAATGGACGGATTATCAAAAGTGTTATCAAATTACATATTACAACACCCAAAGACAAAAAAAGACAAAAAAGGACGAATTTGAGAACCTTAAAACCCTAAACGAAAAAATAAGACGAAATGCCACGTTTTGTGTTATTCATCAAATAAAGTGGCACGAATGTTAAATAAATAATGGACGGATTATCAAAAGTGTTATCAAATTACATATTACAACACCCAAAGACAAAAAAAGACAAAAAAGGACGAATTTGAGAACCTTAAAACCCTAAACGAAAAAATAAGACGAAATGCCACGTTTTGTGTTATTCATCAAATAAAGTGGCACGAATGTTAAATAAATAATGGACGGATTATCAAAAGTGTTATCAAATTACATATTACAACACCCAAAGACAAAAAAAGACAAAAA
The DNA here is from genome assembly GCA_003412495.2 of Echium plantagineum. Classification (NCBI taxonomy): domain Eukaryota; kingdom Viridiplantae; phylum Streptophyta; class Magnoliopsida; order Boraginales; family Boraginaceae; genus Echium; species Echium plantagineum. Next base: position 4,117 of record QFAX02000651.1, read on the forward strand.
AGGACGAATTTGAGAACCTTAAAACCCTAAACGAAAAAATAAGACGAAATGCCACGTTTTGTGTTATTCATCAAATAAAGTGGCACGAATGTTAAATAAATAATGGACGGATTATCAAAAGTGTTATCAAATTACATATTACAACACCCAAAGACAAAAAAAGACAAAAAAGGACGAATTTGAGAACCTTAAAACCCTAAACGAAAAAATAAGACGAAATGCCACGTTTTGTGTTATTCATCAAATAAAGTGGCACGAATGTTAAATAAATAATGGACGGATTATCAAAAGTGTTATCAAATTACATATTACAACACCCAAAGACAAAAAAAGACAAAAAAGGACGAATTTGAGAACCTTAAAACCCTAAACGAAAAAATAAGACGAAATGCCACGTTTTGTGTTATTCATCAAATAAAGTGGCACGAATGTTAAATAAATAATGGACGGATTATCAAAAGTGTTATCAAATTACATATTACAACACCCAAAGACAAAAAAAGACAAAAAAGGACGAATTTGAGAACCTTAAAACCCTAAACGAAAAAATAAGACGAAATGCCACGTTTTGTGTTATTCATCAAATAAAGTGGCACGAATGTTAAATAAATAATGGACGGATTATCAAAAGTGTTATCAAATTACATATTACAACACCCAAAGACAAAAAAAGACAAAAAAGGACGAATTTGAGAACCTTAAAACCCTAAACGAAAAAATAAGACGAAATGCCACGTTTTGTGTTATTCATCAAATAAAGTGGCACGAATGTTAAATAAATAATGGACGGATTATCAAAAGTGTTATCAAATTACATATTACAACACCCAAAGACAAAAAAAGACAAAAAGGACGAATTTGAGAACCTTAAAACCCTAAACGAAAAAATAAGACGAAATGCCACGTTTTGTGTTATTCATCAAATAAAGTGGCACGAATGTTAAATAAATAATGGACGGATTATCAAAAGTGTTATCAAATTACATATTACAACACCCAAAGACAAAAAAAGACAAAAAAGGACGAATTTGAGAACCTTAAAACCCTAAACGAAAAAATAAGACGAAATGCCACGTTTTGTGTTATTCATCAAATAAAGTGGCACGAATGTTAAATAAATAATGGACGGATTATCAAAAGTGTTATCAAATTACATATTACAACACCCAAAGACAAAAAAAGACAAAAAAGGACGAATTTGAGAACCTTAAAACCCTAAACGAAAAAATAAGACGAAATGCCACGTTTTGTGTTATTCATCAAATAAAGTGGCACGAATGTTAAATAAATAATGGACGGATTATCAAAAGTGTTATCAAATTACATATTACAACACCCAAAGACAAAAAAGACAAAAAAGGACGAATTTGAGAACCTTAAAACCCTAAACGAAAAAATAAGACGAAATGCCACGTTTTGTGTTATTCATCAAATAAAGTGGCACGAATGTTAAATAAATAATGGACGGATTATCAAAAGTGTTATCAAATTACATATTACAACACCCAAAGACAAAAAAAGACGAAAAAGGACGAATTTGAGAACCTTAAAACCCTAAACGAAAAAATAAGACGAAATGCCACATTTTTTGTTATTCATCAAATAAAGTGGCACGAATGTTAAATAAATAATGGACGGATTATCAAAAGTGTTATCAAATTACATATTACAACACCCAAAGACAAAAAAAGACAAAAAAGGACGAATTTGAGAACCTTAAAACCCTAAACGAAAAAATAAGACGAAATGCCACGTTTTGTGTTATTCATCAAATAAAGTGGCACGAATGTTAAATAAATAATGGACGGATTATCAAAAGTGTTATCAAATTACATATTACAACACCCAAAGACAAAAAAAGACAAAAAAGGACGAATTTGAGAACCTTAAAACCCTAAACGAAAAAATAAGACGAAATGCCACGTTTTGTGTTATTCATCAAATAAAGTGGCACGAATGTTAAATAAATAATGGACGGATTATCAAAAGTGTTATCAAATTACATATTACAACACCCAAAGACAAAAAAAGACAAAAAAGGACGAATTTGAGAACCTTAAAACCCTAAACGAAAAAATAAGACGAAATGCCACGTTTTGTGTTATTCATCAAATAAAGTGGCACGAATGTTAAATAAATAATGGACGGATTATCAAAAGTGTTATCAAATTACATATTACAACACCCAAAGACAAAAAAAGACAAAAAAGGACGAATTTGAGAACCTTAAAACCCTAAACGAAAAAATAAGACGAAATGCCACGTTTTGTGTTATTCATCAAATAAAGTGGCACGAATGTTAAATAAATAATGGACGGATTATCAAAAGTGTTATCAAATTACATATTACAACACCCAAAGACAAAAAAAGACAAAAAAGGACGAATTTGAGAACCTTAAAACCCTAAACGAAAAAATAAGACGAAATGCCACGTTTTGTGTTATTCATCAAATAAAGTGGCACGAATGTTAAATAAATAATGGACGGATTATCAAAAGTGTTATCAAATTACATATTACAACACCCAAAGACAAAAAAAGACAAAAAAGGACGAATTTGAGAACCTTAAAACCCTAAACGAAAAAATAAGACGAAATGCCACGTTTTGTGTTATTCATCAAATAAAGTGGCACGAATGTTAAATAAATAATGGACGGATTATCAAAAGTGTTATCAAATTACATATTACAACACCCAAAGACAAAAAAAGACAAAAAAGGACGAATTTGAGAACCTTAAAACCCTAAACGAAAAAATAAGACGAAATGCCACGTTTTGTGTTATTCATCAAATAAAGTGGCACGAATGTTAAATAAATAATGGACGGATTATCAAAAGTGTTATCAAATTACATATTACAACACCCAAAGACAAAAAAAGACAAAAAGGACGAATTTGAGAACCTTAAAACCCTAAACGAAAAAATAAGACGAAATGCCACGTTTTGTGTTATTCATCAAATAAAGTGGCACGAATGTTAAATAAATAATGGACGGATTATCAAAAGTGTTATCAAATTACATATTACAACACCCAAAGACAAAAAAAGACAAAAAAGGACGAATTTGAGAACCTTAAAACCCTAAACGAAAAAATAAGACGAAATGCCACGTTTTGTGTTATTCATCAAATAAAGTGGCACGAATGTTAAATAAATAATGGACGGATTATCAAAAGTGTTATCAAATTACATATTACAACACCCAAAGACAAAAAAAGACAAAAAAGGACGAATTTGAGAACCTTAAAACCCTAAACGAAAAAATAAGACGAAATGCCACGTTTTGTGTTATTCATCAAATAAAGTGGCACGAATGTTAAATAAATAATGGACGGATTATCAAAAGTGTTATCAAATTACATATTACAACACCCAAAGACAAAAAAAGACAAAAAAGGACGAATTTGAGAACCTTAAAACCCTAAACGAAAAAATAAGACGAAATGCCACGTTTTGTGTTATTCATCAAATAAAGTGGCACGAATGTTAAATAAATAATGGACGGATTATCAAAAGTGTTATCAAATTACATATTACAACACCCAAAGACAAAAAAAGACAAAAAAGGACGAATTTGAGAACCTTAAAACCCTAAACGAAAAAATAAGACGAAATGCCACGTTTTGTGTTATTCATCAAATAAAGTGGCACGAATGTTAAATAAATAATGGACGGATTATCAAAAGTGTTATCAAATTACATATTACAACACCCAAAGACAAAAAAAGACAAAAAAGGACGAATTTGAGAACCTTAAAACCCTAAACGAAAAAATAAGACGAAATGCCACGTTTTGTGTTATTCATCAAATAAAGTGGCACGAATGTTAAATAAATAATGGACGGATTATCAAAAGTGTTATCAAATTACATATTACAACACCCAAAGACAAAAAAAGACAAAAAAGGACGAATTTGAGAACCTTAAAACCCTAAACGAAAAAATAAGACGAAATGCCACGTTTTGTGTTATTCATCAAATAAAGTGGCACGAATGTTAAATAAATAATGGACGGATTATCAAAAGTGTTATCAAATTACATATTACAACACCCAAAGACAAAAAAAGACAAAAAAGGACGAATTTGAGAACCTTAAAACCCTAAACGAAAAAATAAGACGAAATGCCACGTTTTGTGTTATTCATCAAATAAAGTGGCACGAATGTTAAATAAATAATGGACGGATTATCAAAAGTGTTATCAAATTACATATTACAACACCCAAAGACAAAAAAAGACAAAAAAGGACGAATTTGAGAACCTTAAAACCCTAAACGAAAAAATAAGACGAAATGCCACGTTTTGTGTTATTCATCAAATAAAGTGGCACGAATGTTAAATAAATAATGGACGGATTATCAAAAGTGTTATCAAATTACATATTACAACACCCAAAGACAAAAAAAGACAAAAAAGGACGAATTTGAGAACCTTAAAACCCTAAACGAAAAAATAAGACGAAATGCCACGTTTTGTGTTATTCATCAAATAAAGTGGCACGAATGTTAAATAAATAATGGACGGATTATCAAAAGTGTTATCAAATTACATATTACAACACCCAAAGACAAAAAAAGACAAAAAAGGACGAATTTGAGAACCTTAAAACCCTAAACGAAAAAATAAGACGAAATGCCACGTTTTGTGTTATTCATCAAATAAAGTGGCACGAATGTTAAATAAATAATGGACGGATTATCAAAAGTGTTATCAAATTACATATTACAACACCCAAAGACAAAAAAAGACAAAAAAGGACGAATTTGAGAACCTTAAAACCCTAAACGAAAAAATAAGACGAAATGCCACGTTTTGTGTTATTCATCAAATAAAGTGGCACGAATGTTAAATAAATAATGGACGGATTATCAAAAGTGTTATCAAATTACATATTACAACACCCAAAGACAAAAAAAGACAAAAAAGGACGAATTTGAGAACCTTAAAACCCTAACGAAAAAATAAGACGAAATGCCACGTTTTGTGTTATTCATCAAATAAAGTGGCACGAATGTTAAATAAATAATGGACGGATTATCAAAAGTGTTATCAAATTACATATTACAACACCCAAAGACAAAAAAAGACAAAAAAGGACGAATTTGAGAACCTTAAAACCCTAAACGAAAAAATAAGACGAAATGCCACGTTTTGTGTTATTCATCAAATAAAGTGGCACGAATGTTAAATAAATAATGGACGGATTATCAAAAGTGTTATCAAATTACATATTACAACACCCAAAGACAAAAAAAGACAAAAAAGGACGAATTTGAGAACCTTAAAACCCTAAACGAAAAAATAAGACGAAATGCCACGTTTTGTGTTATTCATCAAATAAAGTGGCACGAATGTTAAATAAATAATGGACGGATTATCAAAAGTGTTATCAAATTACATATTACAACACCCAAAGACAAAAAAAGACAAAAAAGGACGAATTTGAGAACCTTAAAACCCTAAACGAAAAAATAAGACGAAATGCCACGTTTTGTGTTATTCATCAAATAAAGTGGCACGAATGTTAAATAAATAATGGACGGATTATCAAAAGTGTTATCAAATTACATATTACAACACCCAAAGACAAAAAAAGACAAAAAAGGACGAATTTGAGAACCTTAAAACCCTAAACGAAAAAATAAGACGAAATGCCACGTTTTGTGTTATTCATCAAATAAAGTGGCACGAATGTTAAATAAATAATGGACGGATTATCAAAAGTGTTATCAAATTACATATTACAACACCCAAAGACAAAAAAAGACAAAAAAGGACGAATTTGAGAACCTTAAAACCCTAAACGAAAAAATAAGACGAAATGCCACGTTTTGTGTTATTCATCAAATAAAGTGGCACGAATGTTAAATAAATAATGGACGGATTATCAAAAGTGTTATCAAATTACATATTACAACACCCAAAGACAAAAAAAGACAAAAAAGGACGAATTTGAGAACCTTAAAACCCTAAACGAAAAAATAAGACGAAATGCCACGTTTTGTGTTATTCATCAAATAAAGTGGCACGAATGTTAAATAAATAATGGACGGATTATCAAAAGTGTTATCAAATTACATATTACAACACCCAAAGACAAAAAAAGACAAAAAAGGACGAATTTGAGAACCTTAAAACCCTAAACGAAAAAATAAGACGAAATGCCACGTTTTGTGTTATTCATCAAATAAAGTGGCACGAATGTTAAATAAATAATGGACGGATTATCAAAAGTGTTATCAAATTACATATTACAACACCCAAAGACAAAAAAAGACAAAAAAGGACGAATTTGAGAACCTTAAAACCCTAAACGAAAAAATAAGACGAAATGCCACGTTTTGTGTTATTCATCAAATAAAGTGGCACGAATGTTAAATAAATAATGGACGGATTATCAAAAGTGTTATCAAATTACATATTACAACACCCAAAGACAAAAAAAGACAAAAAAGGACGAATTTGAGAACCTTAAAACCCTAAACGAAAAAATAAGACGAAATGCCACGTTTTGTGTTATTCATCAAATAAAGTGGCACGAATGTTAAATAAATAATGGACGGATTATCAAAAGTGTTATCAAATTACATATTACAACACCCAAAGACAAAAAAAGACGAAAAAGGACGAATATGAGAACCTTAAAACCCTAAAGGAAAAAATAAGACGAAATGCCACATTTTTTGTTATTCATCAAATAAAGTTACACGAATGTTAAATAAATAATGCACGGATTATCAAAAGTGTTATCAAATTACATATTACAACACCCAAAGACAAAAAAAGACAAAAAAGGACGAATTTAAGAACCTTAAAACCCTAAACGAAAAAATAAGACGAAATGCCACGTTTTGTGTTATTCATCAAATAAAGTGGCACGAATGTTAAATAAATAATGGACGGATTATCAAAAGTGTTATCAAATTACATATTACAACACCTAAAGACAAAAAAAGACAAAAAATGACGAATTTGAGAACCTTAAAACCCTAAACGAAAAAATAAGACGAAATGCCACGTTTTGTGTTATTCATGAAATAAAGTGGCACGAACGTTAAATAAATAATGGACGGATTATCAAAAGTGTTATCAAATTACATATTACAACACCCAAAGACAAAAAAAGACAAAAAAGGACGAATTTGAGAACCTTAAAACCCTAAACGAAAAAATAAGACGAAATGCCACGTTTTGTGTTATTCATCAAATAAAGTGGCACGAATGTTAAATAAATAATGGACGGATTATCAAAAGTGTTATCAAATTACATATTACAACACCCAAAGACAAAAAAAGACAAAAAAGGACGAATTTGAGAACCTTAAAACCCTAAACGAAAAAATAAGACGAAATGCCACGTTTTGTGTTATTCATCAAATAAAGTGGCACGAATGTTAAATAAATAATGGACGGATTATCAAAAGTGTTATCAAATTACATATTACAACAACAACAACAAACAACAAAAAAAAAAGAGGCTTTTTCGCTCTAAGGTTAGGCGCTCTCATCTTCTTTTTTTTCAAAAATTTCAATTTCTTCTTCTCCCCTCCACCTCCGCCACCATGGCGATGATGGTGTTCCCCCTGCCCTCCCACTGTCGTGGTGAGGGAAACCCCATTATTCACGAAAAGGGGCACAAAATCTGATTTTCAAATTTAAATTCGAACTCCATGTATCCGGCCGCCAGGGTCGATGGTGGTTCCCCCCGACCCTGCCACCTTTGTGGTGGGGGAAACACAATGTCCCGAAAAGGTGGGACCAACAGGTAATCCAAATTCAATTTCGAAAACCCTAATTTCGATAAATTTAATCTAATCTGTCCGGGTGGATCCTCCCACACCCCTGACTCGATTTCTTTCTCTCCCTCACATAACTTATTGCCTAATTCTGCAGGAGTGGCCGGTTGTGGAGATTTGACCAATCCCGATTTGGTTTCCACTAGTTTGTGTGCAAACCCTAATCGTGGATCTGAGGGTTATGGGGTCGTGGCTATGGGGGCTGATTCTGAGGTTGATGCCAATCAGAGTCTGCTCACTAATCCCAGGTTGGACGTGGTCTCTAAAGGTTCCAATGGTGGTGGTATGGACAAAAGCTTGGTGGATCCGAATTCTGCCACCATCAATTCGCTTCTTCCTTCAACATCTCATGGGCCTACGCATGGTTTGATGGCTGGAAGGGATCTTATCCCTCTTAACATTATCAAGGGTGGTCCGAATTTGGTTGCTGGATTGGAGATGGACGTTGACGCCGTTGAAAACCCTTTTGACGGGCCCCTTGGAACAAACGTAGCTGCTGGTGGCGCCACCTCTGGTGGTGGTGATGTTCGTCTGCCCACCCCGACCCAAGGTCCCTCCCCCAACCAGGCCATGGGTGATGCGCAAGGTATTGGGGCCGTAGGATTGCAGCATTCAAGTGAGGCTAACCCTTGCCCACCTACGCGGCAGGGTCCTGCCTTGGGACGCCTGGCAGATCCTAGGGACGCCCCCACTGGGATCCTGGGCAGTGTGGCTGCGCCCAGTGGTGCCTTGGTGCACGAGGCTGCTACGGTGCCTACGTCTAAGAGCTCGATGGCTCAGGGCGCGAAGGATACTCAAGGCGCGAAGGAGCTTCAATGCAGCTCAGATTTCCCCAGCCTTCAGGAGGCCCTACGGACAAAGGGTAGCTCACTACTAGGTGCTGGTTCCTCGTCTAAGTCTGTGCGATTCATGGACCACCAAAAGCAACACACCAAGGTCTCGAATGATGGCACCTTGATAAGCAAGTCGGTTGGCACACTTGCTGCCCCTGTGCCGCCTCATAAGATTGGAATCAATCATGGGAAAGGAGCTGGAACGTGTGGGCACGGGTCTAACGAGGCCGTGGAGGGGCCTAACAAGGCATCCAGGGGCGTGGAACTCAGCTGTTCCTATGCCCAAACCGTGAATAGGGCAGTTCATGCTCCTCTGCCTCGTCGTGACAGTACCAGGAGATACGTCATACCTCACCCCGTGACACTAGCCCCAACTGCTACGGTGAATGGTACGCCTACGGTCAGTCTTTTCGGCGGATGACAAGGTACGCTTTTTATCATCTATGAAGCACGTTTTAGTGGGTAAATTTTCTCATGGTAGGCCTGCTATTAGTGACTTAAGGGAATTCTTTATCAATTTAAAATTGAAGGGTGAATACAATTTTTCTATCTATGATTCTCGTCACGTTATTGTTGAATGTGCTTTGCTGGATGACTATGTGAGACTCTGGATGCGTGTAACATGGTATATTAATGGTTATCCTATGCGTATGTTCAAGTGGTCGCCCACTTTTGATGCTTCTATTGAGTCCTCTATTTGCCCGATTTGGATAAATTTGCCTAGGCTTCCTATTTACATGTATTCAGAGGAGGCCTTATTATCTATTGCTAGTAGTGTTGGTGGTCCGCTGTGTATTGATCACCTTAACACTACTAGAACTCAGTTAGGGTGTGCTAGTGTTTGTGTTGAGCTTGATGTAGCACAGCCTCAGCCTGCTGAGATCTTGGTTCGATTTGAGCATGCCCTAGCTAGCGGGAAAGTTGTTCGTGATGAGTTTGTTCAGAAAGTCACTTATGAGGATATGCCTCGTTATTGCTCTTCGTGCTGCCATCTGGGCCATGACCAAGCTCAGTGCAAGTTTGGGGTTGCCCCCTCAGTCCAGAGGCAATCCAACCCTGTGGTGCAGAAGGAACTACAACTGCCTACCCGTTTGGACAAAGGTAAGCATATTGAAGGTGCGGTCCAATCTGATGCTCCCAGGAGGCGTAGAAGGCGGGGGCGTAAGACTACGACTTGGAAAGCAAAGGAGAGGGTTGAGCATCCTCCTGAGAAACCACACCACGCGGATCAGGTCCAGCTCGCCCAACCCTTGGCCATCCTGGCCCGGACAGAAGACGGGCCCAATGCACACACAACTAACGAGGCCTTGGAAGGCTCTAGCAAGATCAGCATGGGCGTGGAAATCCAGCAACCCAATGCCCAAACCGCTCGGAGGCCGTCTCCAGCTCCTCAGCCCCGAAATGACAGTACCAGGCCTCATACAGTGACCATAGCCCCTGACCAAGTTTCAAACGAGGCCATGGAAGGCACTAGAAAGAACAGCACAGGCGTGGAAATCCGCCAGTCACATGGCCAAACCGTTCAGAGGCAGTCTCCAGCTCCCAAGGCCCGATCTGACAGTACCAGGCCTCAGACAGTCTCCATAGCTCCTGACTTAGTTTCTGCTGTTGCGCCCAGAGAAGCTATTGTGGCCAGTGAGTTGTCTATTCCGAGTGGTGCACCTTCCAGTGAGTCCCCATCTACAGCTGTATCAGAGACATGGACAGTAGTTCCTCCCAAATCTTGTGCAAAGAGCAGTAGCCCACCCTTGCAGAACGTCTCAGTAGCCACGCAGAACAGATTTGTAGACCTGGAAAAGCTTGATGTTTTTGATGATATTAGTGTATCTCGAGGTGCTTCTTCCCTCCCGAGCTCCCCCAGGGCCTCTGCTCGAAAGAAAGGTATTGATATTCAGAGCTTCATGACGAGCTACAGACAGAGCTCGAAGAGTGTCTCCAGGTCCATACGTCCCCGACGCCACACTTTTCCCTTGGACCAGTCACATATTTTGAAGGACGGGCGGGGCCTTACCAATGTCGAATAAAATACTTTGTTGGAATCTACGCGGGGTTGGCAATTCTCCTACTCGTAGACGCATTCAGTCTCTTCGGCGGCTTCATAAATTCAATATCTTATGTATTCAGGAGCCCATGATATCTGTTAAAAAATTGCCCATGCTATGTAAGAAGCTACACTTTTCTTCTGGTACTGCTAATGTCTCCAATAAAATTTGGTTACTGTGGGGTGATGATCACGCTATCCATATTCTGCGTGATGAGTCCCAGATGTTACATGTTCGAGTGTCGACAGTAGGGGCAGAGGATTTCTATCTCACAGTGGTTTATGCGGCATGCGCCCCCTCTGACCGTAGAGCACTTTGGAGCACTCTTACTGAGGTGGCGGACCCCGGTCTACCTTGGGTTGTTATGGGGGATTTTAACTGCGTCTTGTCTAATAGTGAAATCTCTGGCTGCCGCCCTCAGCCTAGTATGGACGAGTTTGTTCAGTGTGTTGTGGATTGCAACTTGGAGGATGCTGGTTACACTGGTTCGGATTTCACATGGGTTCAGGGGACGAAGTTTAAACGGTTGGACAGAGTTCTCACTAATCCAGGCTTTGTAGAGGTTTTCTCAGCTATTAGTGTACGTCATCTCCCTCGTACCGGTTCAGATCATGCACCCCTTTTGGTCGAATGTAAGAAAGGGGGCGAATTCTACAAATCTAGCTTTCGCTTTCAAAATATGTGGGTGCAGCACGAAGGATGCAGGCCTTTGGTGGCGTCCTCATGGGCTAAGCCATCTTGGGGTGATGATATTAACAAATTTTGGCAAAAACTGAAGCGCCTCAAAGGGGAGCTCAAAGAATGGAATACCAATACATTTGGTAATGTGTTCTCGAGGGTTGAGCAATTAGAGGATGAGGTTGCTATTTGTGAAGCTAAGTTTGAGGATTCTCCAAATGACCACACTCGGGCTACTCTGCAATTGGCAAAGGCAAACCACCTTAGATGGTTGTCAATGGAGGATGCGTACTGGAGGCAGAAGAGTAGTTGCCACTGGTTAAAAGAGGGAGACAAATCTACAAGGTTCTTTCACTCTTATGTTAAGCAACGCCGCAAAAGGAATCACATCTCGGGCACTTTGCAAAATGATGTATGGATTACTGATAAGCAGGAACTCGCGGACTCTGCGATAAGTTACTTTCAGGACTTATTTAAAGAGGAAGACATTGATGAGGCTGCCTTGGTTGATTGCATTCCTTCGCTCGTTACAGCAGAGGACAACTGTATGTTGATGGCTCGTCCTAACAATAGTGAAATTCGGGAGGCGGTTTTTGGACTTAGCAAGGACAGCGCCGCAGGAGTTGATGGATTTAATGGGGTCTTCTACCAGACCTTTTGGGATATCATCGAGTATGATCTGGTAGCTGCGGTCACGGCCTTTTTTTCGGGGGCAAAAATGCCTAAGGGTGCTACTTCTACGTCTCTCTGCCTTATCCCAAAATCTGTTGGTGCACAGACTTGGTCTCAGTTCCGGCCTATAAGTTTGTGTACTTTCTTCAACAAAGTCATTACTAAAGTCATTAATACCAGACTGGGGTCCTTGCTTCCCAAGATTATCTCTCCAATGCAGGCTGGGTTTGTCAATGGCCGAAGTATCTATGATAACATTATGTTGGCTCAAGAACTCACTCATGAGATTGATCGCTCTTCCAGGGGAGGCAACGTCATCCTAAAGCTTGATATGATGAAGGCTTTTGATCGGTTGTCGTGGAAGTTTTTGAGGAAGATTCTATCAGCATTTGGGTTCGCTCCGGAATGGGTGGATCTTGTGGTGGGTTGTATTGATCAATCTTGGCTCTCCGTTATGATAAATGGCGAACTTCAAGGTTACTTCCACGCTCACAAAGGTGTTCGTCAAGGCGACCCACTTTCTCCAGCTCTCTTCATCCTTGCTCAAGAATATCTCCTTCGGGGTCTCGCTCTCCTACACGAGCAGAATCCTGACATTCAATACAATGGTGGAGGAGCGGTGGTTGTGCCTTGCTTAGCATTCGCTGATGATTGTGTACTATTTTGCAATGCTAAGGGAAGCTCTCTCAAGATTATTATGGATTGGCTGGCTCATTATCAGGCTGTCTCAGGTCAGCGAATCAGCGCTACGAAGAGTTCGTGTATTGTCTCTAGTAAAGCCAGTGCTGCTCGAGCTACTATTGTTGAACAGGCTACTGGTTTCTCTAGGGAAAAACTGCCCTTTCTATATTTAGGGACCCCTATCTTCAAAGGTCGTCGCAGGTGCTTTCTGTTTGATCAGCTGTCTGACAAATTGTCAAGTAAGATTACAAGCTGGGCTGCGACGCAAATTTCCTATGGTGGGCGCCTTACTCTGCTCCAAACAGTATTGATGGCGCAACCTCTTCACATCCTTCATACCATTGGTCTTCCGTTGGGCACGGGGAAAAAGATTCAGAATATTTGTAATGGCTTCTTATGGGGTAAGCATCGTTGGGCTAAATGGGATCGTGAATGTATTGGTTATGCTGAAGGGGGTCTCAATGTTAAGTCCTTAAGCATAATCAGCCAGGTGTGTAGTATTAAAGCATGGGTGAGATTCAGAATGGGTAATTCCTTATGGAGTGAGTTCATGAAGTCCAAGTATTGCAGCTTGTATGATCCAGCAGACGCTAAAATCTATCCGGGTCACTCGAGTTGCTGGAAATTTATCACTCAGGGGCGTGAGTACGCGGAGCCTCGCCTACACTGGATCCTTGGTGAGGGACGTTGCAGGTTTTGGCATGATTCCTGGATGATTGAGGGACTTCCAGTACCACTTCCTACGCATCACAGGGATCCTAAGCTGCGGGTGCAGGATGTATGGGTTAATGGTGAATGGGATGTTACTAAGCTTCGCGAGATGGTTGATGCGCACACGCTTTCAGCTATTCTTGCTACTCCTTTCCAGCTAGGGACACGCGATACATTGGTTTGGAAAGATGCTCCTAATGGGGAATTCAGCTTCGCAGATGTCTACAAATCCCTTGCTGTTAGAGGGCCCCCTATACGACTCTTTGATTCCTTGTGGCATAGCTCCTTCCCCCCTGCCATGTCTATGCTTGCATGGAGAGTCTGCAATAATCTGATTCCTGTTGACGTTCGGATGCAGCACAAAGGAGTTCAATTGGTGTCTAAGTGTGTTTGCTGCGACCAAGTTGAGACCTTGGAACATGTTTTTTTAGAAAATGTTGTTGCCAGAGAAGTTTGGGCGTACTTAGGATCTATGTTTGGGGTTTTTAATCTTCAGTTCAGGTCCATCAGTCATATCTTTGAGGTTTGGAGCTTGAGTACTTTGCATCAGGGTCACATTCGTAAGCTCATTCCTATTGTTGCTCTCTATGCTATTTGGGAGGCTCGCAACAAGGCTAAGCATCAAGGAGTGGAGTTCCGATCTTCACAGGTTCTGGGTCGTATCAAATGGATCATCACGTCTTGGTGTGGAGCAGGGTATGGTCGGTTAGCAGCCTGGAAAGGGGATCTTGAGGTTGCCCGGAAGTGGAACTGCCTCATTGTTGCACCTACGACCACCAGACCTCGTCTCGTCGGGTGGTTGAGACCTGCAGGGGGAAGATATAAACTGAACGTGGATGGCTCTTACGGGTTAGCAAGTGCGGGTGCTGGGGCAATCCTTCGGGACGACCAAGGGGCCATGCTTTGGGCGTCCTCTACTCCTATTGTGGCAGCTTCCCCCTTTGAAGCTGAGCTTCGGACTCTTATTGTTGCTCTTACTTGGTGTTTGGAACGCTCTGTTACTCATTTGGAGGTTGAAACGGACTCGACCCAGCTCTTTCATGCTCTTGTCCATTCCAGAGGGCCTTGGCAGTTGAGATCACAAATCATGGAAGCTCAACGGCTTGTGAAGGCTGTGAATGCTGATATGCACCATACCTGGAGGGAAGGAAACCACGCAGCGGACTTTATGGCCAAGTTAGCTGCCACTACTAGTACTTCCTATCATTGGCACCCAGGAGAAGAGTCTCCTCGCCTTCGGGCCATTGTTCGCTTGGAGCAGCTTGGCGTTCCCTACATTCGTAAGGGGCGTGGCTAACTTTTGTTTGCAGGTACTACGTTGGCTTTCACTTCTTTTTGCAGGTACTACATGGAGAGGTTGTCTGGGAGCTAGGAAACCTGCGGAGGGAATAACTACCGGAAGAGACGCACCCAGAGCTTTACGGCTTGCTGAGATGCTTGTTTACCTTTTTTTATTTATTTTATTTGCTGTGTGTGCTCATACTGTTTTGGCTAGGGGCACTTTATTCTTTCTGTATAGGGAGCTTTTGTTGCTTAATCCTGGGTGTTTTCTAGCACATGAGGACGGGAGGGGACGTAGGAGTCTTTGCTTCTACAACCCCTCCCCTGCTCGCTAGACTTCTTGGGATTTTGCTCTAAAAAGCTCCATTATTTAGTTTACAGTGTGCTTCAACTTTTGATACTGCGATTCGTTCGCATGACTCTGTATTATTTGTTTTCTTAACACGTAAACCCCTCGTTGGGTTTAGCTTAAAAAAAAAAAAAAAAATTACATATTACAACACCCAAAGACAAAAAAAGACGAAAAAAGGACGAATATGAGAACCTTAAAACCCTAAAGGAAAAAATAAGACGAAATTGCCACATTTTGTGTTATTCATCAAATAAAGTGGCACGAATGTTAAATAAATAATGCACGGATTATCAAAAGTGTTATCAAATTACATATTACAACACCCAAATACAAAAAAAGACAAAAAATGACGAATATGATAACCTTAAAACCCTAAAGGGAAAAAATAATACGAATGCCACGTTTTGTGTTATTCATCAAATAAAGTGGCACGAATGTTAAATAAATAATGCACGGATTATCAAAATTGTTATCAATTACATATTACAACACCCAAAGACAAAAAAAGACAAAAAGAGGACGAATATGAGAACCGTTAAAACCCTAAAAGAAAAAATAAGACGAAATGCCATTTTGTTGTGTTATTCATCAAATAAAGTGGCACGAATGTTAAATAATAATGCACGATTATCAAAAGTGTTATCAAATTACATATTACAACACCCAAAGACAAAAAAAGACAAAAAAGGACGAATATTAGAACCTTAAAACCCTAAGGAAAAATAAGACGAAATGCCACGTTTTGTGTTATTCATCAAATAAAGTGGCACGAATGTTAAATAAATAATGCAACGGATTATTAAAAGTGTTATCAAATTACATATTACAACACCCAAAGACAAAAAAAGACAAAAAATGACGAATTTGAGAACCTTAAAACCCTAAACGAAAAAATAAGACGAAATGCCACGTTTTGTGTTATTCATCAAATAAAGTGGCACGAATGTTAAATAAATAATGGACGGATTATCAAAAGTGTTATCAAATTACATATTACAACACCCAAAGACAAAAAAAGACAAAAAAGGACGAATTTGAGAACCTTAAAACCCTAAACGAAAAAATAAGACGAAATGCCACGTTTTGTGTTATTCATCAAATAAAGTGGCACGAATGTTAAATAAATAATGGACGGATTATCAAAAGTGTTATCAAATTACATATTACAACACCCAAAGACAAAAAAAGACAAAAAATGACGAATTTGAGAACCTTAAAACCCTAAACGAAAAAATAAGACGAAATGCCACGTTTTGTGTTATTCATCAAATAAAGTGGCACGAATGTTAAATAAATAATGGACGGATTATCAAAAGTGTTATCAAATTACATATTACAACACCCAAAGACAAAAAAAGACAAAAAAGGACGAATTTGAGAACCTTAAAACCCTAAACGAAAAAATAAGACGAAATGCCACGTTTTGTGTTATTCATCAAATAAAGTGGCACGAATGTTAAATAAATAATGGACGGATTATCAAAAGTGTTATCAAATTACATATTACAACACCCAAAGACAAAAAAAGACAAAAAAGGACGAATTTGAGAACCTTAAAACCCTAAACGAAAAAATAAGACGAAATGCCACGTTTTGTGTTATTCATCAAATAAAGTGGCACGAATGTTAAATAAATAATGGACGGATTATCAAAAGTGTTATCAAATTACATATTACAACACCCAAAGACAAAAAAAGACAAAAAAGGACGAATTTGAGAACCTTAAAACCCTAAACGAAAAAATAAGACGAAATGCCACGTTTTGTGTTATTCATCAAATAAAGTGGCACGAATGTTAAATAAATAATGGACGGATTATCAAAAGTGTTATCAAATTACATATTACAACACCCAAAGACAAAAAAAGACGAAAAAGGACGAATATGAGAACCTTAAAACCCTAAAGGAAAAAATAAGACGAAATGCCACATTTTTTGTTATTCATCAAATAAAGTGACATGAATGTTAAATAAATAATGGACGGATTATCAAAAGTGTTATCAAATTACATATTACAACACCCAAAGACAAAAAAAGACAAAAAAGGACGAATTTAGAACCTTAAAACCCTAAACGAAAAAATAAGACGAAATGCCACGTTTTGTGTTATTCATCAAATAAAGTGGCACGAATGTTAAATAAATAATGGACGGATTATCAAAAGTGTTATCAAATTACATATTACAACACCCAAAGACAAAAAAAGACAAAAAAGGACGAATTTGAGAACCTTAAAACCCTAAACGAAAAAATAAGACGAAATGCCACGTTTTGTGTTATTCATCAAATAAAGTGGCACGAATGTTAAATAAATAATGGACGGATTATCAAAAGTGTTATCAAATTACATATTACAACACCCAAAGACAAAAAAAGACAAAAAAGGACGAATTTGAGAACCTTAAAACCCTAAACGAAAAAATAAGACGAAATGCCACGTTTTGTGTTATTCATCAAATAAAGTGGCACGAATGTTAAATAAATAATGGACGGATTATCAAAAGTGTTATCAAATTACATATTACAACACCCAAAGACAAAAAAAGACAAAAAAGGACGAATATGAGAACCTTAAAACCCTAAAGGAAAAAATAAGACGAAATGCCACGTTTTGTGTTATTCATCAAATAAAGTGGCACGAATGTTAAATAAATAATGCACGGATTATCAAAAGTGTTATCAAATTACATATTACAACACCCAAAGACAAAAAAAGACAAAAAAGGACGAATTTGAGAACCTTAAAACCCTAAACGAAAAAATAAGACGAAATGCCACGTTTTGTGTTATTCATCAAATAAAGTGGCACGAATGTTAAATAAATAATGGACGGATTATCAAAAGTGTTATCAAATTACATATTACAACACCCAAAGACAAAAAAAGACAAAAAGGACGAATTTGAGAACCTTAAAACCCTAAACGAAAAAATAAGACGAAATGCCACGTTTTGTGTTATTCATCAAATAAAGTGGCACGAATGTTAAATAAATAATGGACGGATTATCAAAAGTGTTATCAAATTACATATTACAACACCCAAAGACAAAAAAGACAAAAAGGACGAATATGAGAACCTTAAAACCCTAAAGGAAAAAATAAGACGAAATGCCACGTTTTGTGTTATTCATCAAATAAAGTGGCACGAATGTTAAATAAATAATGGACGGATTATCAAAAGTGTTATCAAATTACATATTACAACACCCAAAGACAAAAAAAGACAAAAAAGGACGAATTTGAGAACCTTAAAACCCTAAACGAAAAAATAAGACGAAATGCCACGTTTTGTGTTATTCATCAAATAAAGTGGCACGAATGTTAAATAAATAATGGACGGATTATCAAAAGTGTTATCAAATTACATATTACAACACCCAAAGACAAAAAAAGACAAAAAAGGACGAATTTGAGAACCTTAAAACCCTAAACGAAAAAATAAGACGAAATGCCACGTTTTGTGTTATTCATCAAATAAAGTGGCACGAATGTTAAATAAATAATGGACGGATTATCAAAAGTGTTATCAAATTACATATTACAACACCCAAAGACAAAAAAAGACAAAAAAGGACGAATTTGAGAACCTTAAAACCCTAAACGAAAAAATAAGACGAAATGCCACGTTTTGTGTTATTCATCAAATAAAGTGGCACGAATGTTAAATAAATAATGGACGGATTATCAAAAGTGTTATCAAATTACATATTACAACACCCAAAGACAAAAAAAGACAAAAAAGGACGAATTTGAGAACCTTAAAACCCTAAACGAAAAAATAAGACGAAATGCCACGTTTTGTGTTATTCATCAAATAAAGTGGCACGAATGTTAAATAAATAATGGACGGATTATCAAAAGTGTTATCAAATTACATATTACAACACCCAAAGACAAAAAAAGACAAAAAATGACGAATTTGAGAACCTTAAAACCCTAAACGAAAAAATAAGACGAAATGCCACGTTTTGTGTTATTCATCAAATAAAGTGGCACGAATGTTAAATAAATAATGGACGGATTATCAAAAGTGTTATCAAATTACATATTACAACACCCAAAGACAAAAAAAGACAAAAAAGGACGAATTTGAGAACCTTAAAACCCTAAACGAAAAAATAAGACGAAATGCCACGTTTTGTGTTATTCATCAAATAAAGTGGCACGAATGTTAAATAAATAATGGACGGATTATCAAAAGTGTTATCAAATTACATATTACAACACCCAAAGACAAAAAAAGACAAAAAATGACGAATTTGAGAACCTTAAAACCCTAAACGAAAAAATAAGACGAAATGCCACGTTTTGTGTTATTCATCAAATAAAGTGGCACGAATGTTAAATAAATAATGGACGGATTATCAAAAGTGTTATCAAATTACATATTACAACACCCAAAGACAAAAAAAGACAAAAAAGGACGAATTTGAGAACCTTAAAACCCTAAACGAAAAAATAAGACGAAATGCCACGTTTTGTGTTATTCATCAAATAAAGTGGCACGAATGTTAAATAAATAATGGACGGATTATCAAAAGTGTTATCAAATTACATATTACAACACCCAAAGACAAAAAAAGACAAAAAAGGACGAATTTGAGAACCTTAAAACCCTAAACGAAAAAATAAGACGAAATGCCACGTTTTGTGTTATTCATCAAATAAAGTGGCACGAATGTTAAATAAATAATGGACGGATTATCAAAAGTGTTATCAAATTACATATTACAACACCCAAAGACAAAAAAAGACAAAAAAGGACGAATATGAGAACCTTAAAACCCTAAAGGAAAAAATAAGACGAAATGCCACGTTTTGTGTTATTCATCAAATAAAGTGGCACGAATGTTAAATAAATAATGCACGGATTATCAAAAGTGTTATCAAATTACATATTACAACACCCAAAGACAAAAAAAGACAAAAAAGGACGAATTTAAGAACCTTAAAACCCTAAACGAAAAAATAAGACGAAATGCCACGTTTTGTGTTATTCATCAAATAAAGTGGCACGAATGTTAAATAAATAATGGACGGATTATCAAAAGTGTTATCAAATTACATATTACAACACCCAAAGACAAAAAAAGACAAAAAAGGACGAATATGAGAACCTTAAAACCCTAAAGGAAAAAATAAGACGAAATGCCACATTTTTTGTTATTCATCAAATAAAATTACATGAATGTTAAATAAATAATGCACGGATTATCAAAAGTGTTATCAAATTACATATTACAACACCCAAAGACAAAAAAAGACAAAAAAGGACGAATTTAAGAACCTTAAAACCCTAAACGAAAAAATAAGACGAAATGCCACGTTTTGTGTTATTCATCAAATAAAGTGGCACGAATGTTAAATAAATAATGGACGGATTATCAAAAGTGTTATCAAATTACATATTACAACACCCAAAGACAAAAAAAGACAAAAAAGACGAATTTGAGAACCTTAAAACCCTACACGAAAAAATAAGTCGAAATGCCATATTTTTTGTTATTCATCAAATAAAGTGGCACGAATGTTAAATAAATAATGGACGGATTATCAAAAGTGTTATCAAATTACATATTACAACACCCAAAGACAAAAAAAGGCAAAAAAGGACGAATTTAAGAACCTTAAAACCCTAAATGAAAAAATAAGACGAAATGCCACGTTTTGTGTTATTCATCAAATAAAGTGGCACGAATGTTAAATAAATAATGGACGGATTATCAAAACTGTTATCAAATTACATATTACAACAGCCAAAGACAAAAAAAGACAAAAAAGGACGAATTTGAGAACCTTAAAACCCTAAACGAAAAAATAAGACGAAATGCCACGTTTTGTGTTATTCATCAAATAAAGTGGCACGAATGTTAAATAAATAATGGACGGATTATCAAAAGTGTTATCAAATTACATATTACAACACCCAAAGACAAAAAAAGACAAAAAAAGACGAATTTGAGAACCTTAAAACCCTAAACGAAAAAATAAGACGAAATGCCACGTTTTGTGTTATTCATCAAATAAAGTGGCACGAATGTTAAATAAATAATGGACGGATTATCAAAAGTGTTATCAAATTACATATTACAACACCTAAACACAAAAAAAGACAAAAAATGACGAATTTGAGAACCTTAAAACCCTAAACGAAAAAATAAGACGAAATGCCACGTTTTGTGTTATTCATCAAATAAAGTGGCACGAATGTTAAATAAATAATGGACGGATTATCAAAAGTGTTATCAAATTACATATTACAACACCCAAAGACAAAAAAAGAGAAAAAAGGACGAATTTGAGAACCTTAAAACCCTAAACGAAAAAATAAGACGAAATGCAACGTTTTGTGTTATTCATCAAATAAAATTACATGAATGTTAAATAAATAATGCACGGATTATCAAAAGTGTTATCAAATTACATATTACAACACCCAAAGACAAAAAAAGACAAAAAAGGACGAATTTAAGAACCTTAAAACCCTAAACGAAAAAATAAGACGAAATGCCACGTTTTGTGTTATTCATCAAATAAAGTGGCACGAATGTTAAATAAATAATGGACGGATTATCAAAAGTGTTATCAAATTACATATTACAACACCCAAAGACAAAAAAGATGAAAAAGGACGAATATGAGAACCTTAAAACCCTAAAGGAAAAAATAAGACGAAATGCCACATTTTTTGTTATTCATCAAATAAAATTACACGAATGTTAAATAAATAATGCACGGATTATCAAAAGTGTTATCAAATTACATATTACAACACCCAAAGACAAAAAAAGACAAAAAAGGACGAATTTAAGAACCTTAAAACCCTAAACGAAAAAATAAGACGAAATGCCACGTTTTGTGTTATTCATCAAATAAAGTGGCACGAATGTTAAATAAATAATGGACGGATTATCAAAAGTGTTATCAAATTACATATTACAACACCTAAAGACAAAAAAAGACAAAAAATGACGAATTTGAGAACCTTAAAACCCTAAACGAAAAAATAAGACGAAATGCCACGTTTTGTGTTATTCATCAAATAAAGTGGCACGAATGTTAAATAAATAATAGACGGATTATCAAAAGTGTTATCAAATTACATATTACAACACCCAAAGACAAAAAAAGACAAAAAATGACGAATTTGAGAACCTTAAAACCCTAAACGAAAAAATAAGACGAAATGCCACGTTTTGTGTTATTCATCAAATAAAGTGGCACGAATGTTAAATAAATAATGGACGGATTATCAAAAGTGTTATCAAATTACATATTACAACACCCAAAGACAAAAAAAGACAAAAAAGGACGAATTTGAGAACCTTAAAACCCTAAACGAAAAAATAAGACGAAATGCCACGTTTTGTGTTATTCATCAAATAAAGTGGCACGAATGTTAAATAAATAATGGACGGATTATCAAAAGTGTTATCAAATTACATATTACAACACCTAAAGACAAAAAAAGACAAAAAAGGACGAATTTGAGAACCTTAAAACCCTAAACGAAAAAATAAGACGAAATGCCACGTTTTGTGTTATTCATCAAATAAAGTGGCACGAATGTTAAATAAATAATGGACGGATTATCAAAAGTGTTATCAAATTAGATATTACAACGATCAAATTACATATTAATATATTATTAGAAAAAAAGCTCTCAAACTCTCTCAATTTAGGGCGATTTTGGGCGGCTATACAAACTACTCCACGTGCGTCTTCTCCGGCCACATGGTCGACGGAGACGACCTCAAACCTCCCCTTCCACTCACTGTGGAGGGGCTGAAACAACAATCACCCACTTGTACGGTTGTGGCTTGCACGGCTGATGTGAATTCCAACTCATGTTCGAAAGTGTCTTGCTCAAACTTGGAGGCGCTCAGCCCACAACCATTACGTGCTTCTAATCTTGGTCTTGCAGATGAATTAGCATCTCCTTATGTTGGTTTGGAGGCGGAAACTGTGGATAGGGATCAATTGTCGAGTGATTTGAGCCATGGAAACCCTAAAAACCCTAATGGCAGCCCACTTGAAACGCCTCATCAGCCAGCTAGTGGCGCCACCACCTTTGGTGTTTCTGGTAAGTCCAACCCTGTTCTTTTGAGCCCCTCATTGTCTGCTGCACGTGAGCCCTTGGCTGCTTGCGTGATGGAGAATCCTAGTTCGACTAGGAATCCTAGTACGGTTAGGACTCCAGACGAGGTTGCACCCTGTGTGCGCCTTGATTCAGTGCAGCTAGCTACGTCTTTTCACGTGGCTAAGCTCCCTAATGTGTGTACTTCAAGCCCTGACCCGTGCTTGGGTGCTGGCTTGACCCCTGGTCCGAGTACGGACCCTAACCAAAATACTAATAGCCACGGCTCTAGTGAGCTGAACCCGTGTTTGGGTGTTGTGCACCCTAGCTCTATTGGGCTGAACCTGTCCAATACAGTGCCTAAGTCCACTATTGGGTCTAGTACACGGCCTGAACCATGCTTGAATGCTTGCGTGATCACTAGTCCTAGTATGGACGCAATAGAGACGTGCCTTACCACTAAAAGCGTGCCTCTTGCTTGTGAGGCTCAACCTGGTACCAACAGCCCTATTCTTGTCTTTGGTGCTCCTCATAAGGAGACCTCGTGCAATGTTGAAACTACGATCACACTTGATCGTATCTTCCCTCCTCTTAACAAGGCTTTAGGTATTAAAGCTCAGGACAAGGCACGTTTGGTTAACACCCACAAGAAAACTCATGTTAGCATGAATCCTCAGGTGCAACCCATGACGTCCTATGCCCAAACTGTCTCCAAACGCACTCAAGGGACACAAACGAGACGTGATTACGCTCGTAGATATGATATCCCCCCTCCCACTAATTTAGCCCCTTCAACTATTGTTGCTGGTAAACCTACTATTTTCATTAAAGCCGAGGATAAAGCTCGCTTTATAGCTAATATGCAACATGTCCTAATTGGCAAGTTCTCCCATGGTCGTCCTTCTATTAATGATATTAAGGAGTTCTTCACCAACTTAAAGTTGAAAGGGGACTACAATCTTTCCATATATGATGATAGGCATTTAATTGTTGAATGTGCCTTACTGGATGATTACATCCGCTTATGGTTAAGAGTCATCTGGTACATCAAGGGGTATTCTATGAGAATGTTTAAATGGACCCCTGACTTTGATGCTTCTGTTGAGTCCTCGGTGTGCCCCGTGTGGATCAACTTCCCTAAGTTGCCCATTTACATGTACACTAATGAGGGCCTTCTCTCTGTTGCTAGTGGAGTGGGTAAACCGCTTTGTATTGACCACTTAAACACCACTAGAACCCAATTGGGGTGTGCCAGCGTTTGTGTTGAACTGGACGTGGCTCAACCCCAACCTAATGAAATCAGTGTTCGCTTCGAACATACTCTAAGCAGTGGTAAGGTTATCATGGAGGGCTTTGAGCAGCATGTCACTTACGAGGATATGCCTACTTTCTGCACCCTCTGTAGCCACTTGGGACATGCTAGCGCTCAGTGTAAACTGAGAGCTCATACCCCAGCTCAGAATGAGACAGCTGGGAAACAGTCAGCTGTTGTCCCTGAAAGAAAGGATGAGCCCTCTAAAGGGGTTAATGCCACTCAAGGTAACGGGGTCCCTAAGAAACGTAGGAGAAGGGGGCGTACAACCTTGAGATGGAAGGAAAAGGAGCAGGTTCCTACCACTCCTGCTGTTAAGGATTCCGCTATTGGACAGAGTGTCCAAGGCCAAAATGGGTTAAGCAAGAAAGATGCTGCATCCTCGGAGCCAGTGGAAGCGAGTCTTACTCATGAGACAGCTCCTATTGTTGAGCCAGGAGTTGGTGATCTACCCAAAGATGTTGCTAACAATGAGGTTGCTTTGCAGGAGGTTGCTCAGGGCATCACTGAATCCATTGGGACTGCTATCCCGTCCCAACCTGAGGAGTGGATTGAGATCCCTCCCAAGTCTTGTGCGAAGATCAGTGCATTACCCTCGCAGCCTGGCTTGATAGCCACCCAAAATAGATTTGTTGACCTTGAGACGGAGGATGTCTTTGACGATGTTAGTGTCGTTAAGATGTCTAGCTCTCTCCCCAACTCCCCCAAGTCTACCTTTTCTAAACAAGGCAGAGATATGAACAACTTCCTAGCGAGCTTCAAGCGCGCTAAACCTAAGAGTGCCCATGTGCCTATCAAACCTCGGAGACACACTATCCCGCAGGGCACAGCACGTAATTTGAAGGAAAGGAAGGGCCTTTCCGATGTCGAGTAAACTCCTATGCTGGAATCTACGTGGGGTTGGCAATTCGTCCACACGTAGGAGGATTAAATCTCTCCGCAGGCTCCACAAATTCTCTATCCTCTGTGTCCAGGAGCCTATGATCTCTGCTATTAAATTGCCAAAGTTGATGAAGAAGCTAAACTTTACTGGGAGTGCCGCTAACTCGTCTAACAAGATTTGGATCTTGTGGAATGAGCAGCACTCGGTGCATGTGATAGCTGATGAACCTCAGCTGTTACATGTGCATGTTTCTACGGGCAAGGAGGATGTTCTCCTTACCGTTATTTATGCCTCATCCAACCCCGCTGTTCGTAAGGACTTATGGAGTAGCTTAGTTGATAAAGCTGATGCTTCTCTTCCTTGGGTGGTCATGGGTGATTTCAATTGTGTGTTGTCCGATAGTGAGATCTCTGGTTGTCAGCCCCAAAAGGGCATGGACGACTTTATTCACTGTCTGATCGACTGCAACGTTCAGGATGCCGGTTTTACCGGTTCTCCGTATTCTTGGACTCAAGGGAATAAGTATAAGCGCCTGGATCGGGTGCTTGTCAACCCTGAGTTTATCAGCCGCTTTACTACTATTGGGGTTCGACATCTTGCCAGGACTGGGTCCGATCATGCTCCGCTTTTGGTGGAATGCAAGGTTGCCTCTGATGTCATCAAGTCGAGCTTCAGATTTCAGAATATGTGGACCAAGCATGATGGTTGCCGTCCGCTTATTGAACATTCTTGGTCTCTGCCTGTTTGGGGGGAACCTATCACTGCCTTTTGGAGTAAGTTGAAGCGCCTGAAAGGTGAACTGAAGCAGTGGAATAAGACCACCTTCGGTAATATCTTCTCGCAGGTGGCGCAGATTGAAGATGAGGTGTGCCAGAAGGAAACTACTTACCAGCAGTCAGGCCTCACCCAGGATCGCGAGGCTCTTAGCTTGCTTAAGGCAAAGCAGCTTCGTCTCTTGGCTATGGAGGAGGCGTACTGGCAACAGAAAAGTAGTTGTCACTGGCTTAAAGAGGAAGATAAGTCGACAGCGTTCTTTCACTCTTATGTCAAACAAAAGAGGAAGAAGAACCACATCGCTGGTACCCTTGATGACGGTGAGTGAATCTCTACTAAGGAGGGCATTGTCGACTCTGCTGTTCGCTTCTTTCAGAATATTTTTGATGATGAAGGGCATGAGGCTGATGGGGATATGGTTGATTGCATTCCCTCTCTGGTCTCTCATGAGGACAATCAGATGTTGTTAGCCGAGCCGACCCTCGAGGAGGTTCGTGCTGTTGTCTTCTCCTTGAGTGCGCAGAGTGCTGCTGGTGTCGATGGCTTCAATGGGGTCTTCTTTCAGACCTATTGGGACATCATTCAGGAGGATTTGCTTCGCGCTATGAAATACTTTATCGCTGGCAATAAGCTACCTAAGGGGGTCACTTCTACGGTGCTTTGCCTTATCCCGAAACAGCCAGGCGCTCAAACCTGGAGTCAATTTCGTCCTATCAGCTTGTGCACTTTTATGAATAAAGTTGCCACTAAGATTATCAGCTCGAGATTAGGCAGTCTCCTCCCGAGACTGATCTCCCCGATGCAGGCTGGTTTTGTGCAGGGCAGAAGCATTCACGATAATATCATGCTGGCCCAAGAACTTACGCACGAAATCAACAAGACTGCTAACGGTGGTAACACTATCCTTAAGCTGGATATGACAAAGGCGTTTGATCGTCTGTCCTGGACTTTTCTGAGGAGAGTCCTTCTTGCGTTTGGCTTTGCAGAGAGATGGATTGCCTTGATTATGAACTGCATTGACCAATCGTACTTCTCTATCATGTTGAATGGAGAGATTCAGGGTTACTTTCCGGCGTCGAAAGGCGTTAGGCAAGGTGATCCGCTTTCTCCTGCCTTATTTATTCTCGCCCAGGATTACTTCCTTCGTGGTCTGTTACGACTTCACGAGGAGCACCCTGAGGTGCGTTACGATGGTGGGGGTAGTAAGGATGTTATTGTTCCCTGTCTATCCTTTGCGGATGATTGTATTCTATTCTGCAATGGTAAGAAGAGCTCCTTACGTTTGATTATGGACTGGCTGGACCACTATCAGAGTATCTCGGGCCAGCTAATCAACAAGTCTAAGAGCAGCTGCATTGTCTCTACTAATGCTACTCCGGCCAGGATTAGCGTGGTGTGCCGTGCAATGGGGTTCAAGATTGAGAAACTCCCCTATACGTACCTGGGTACGCCCATCTACAAAGGTCACAAGAAGCGGTTCTTGTATGAGAACTTGATCGAGAAGATGGTGACTTCTATTGCGGGATGGAATCACACTCACCTTTCCTCTGGGGGCCGCTTGACTCTGGTGCAGTCCGTGTTGATGGCTCAGCCGCTTCACTTACTACACACCCTCCAAATGCCTCTTACGGTTGTGGACAGAATCCAAAAAATCTGTAATGGCTTCATCTGGGGGAAGCAGAGATGGTCCAGTTGGGACAAAGCAAGCTTCAGATATGAGGAAGGTGGCTTAAACCTCAAGTCTCTGGCTGTTGTCAACCAGGCTTGTATGGTGAAGGCTTGGTATCGATTCCGTTCGGTTGATAACCTTTGGACCCGCTTTATGAAGGGTAAGTATTGTAGAAAGTATCACCCTGCGGAGGCTACGGAGTTCCCTAGGCACTCCTCATGCTGGAAGTTTATATTACGTGGCCGGGACTACGCTGAAGATCATATTCACTGGGTCCTGGGGCGGGGTGATTGTCGTTTCTGGGAGGATTCATGGGGTATTCAAGGGGTTGAACCCTTGGAGGACCATGACCTGGATAGTAATCTCCGTGTTAGTGCGCTTTGGCAGGATGGTGCTTGGAATGAGGAGCTGCTGCGCACTATGGTTAGCTCTGATGCGGTCAGAGATATTATGTCCATTCCGATTCATTCGGAAAAGGAGGATGTTGCAGTGTGGAAAGGGACGGGGGATGGTCTATTCTCCTTTCGACAGGTGTGTCGAGAAATCGCACCCTCTAGAGAACCTTCCTATCTACATAGCCTTATTTGGCATTCCTCCTTCCCGAAGAAGATGTCTATATTAGCCTGGCGTGTGTCCAGGGGATTCATTCCCGTTGAGGAAATGATGCAGCGTCGAGGTGTGTCATTGCCGTCTCGATGTGTTTGTTGCTCCTCTACGGAGACGCTGGCTCATGTCTTTTGGGACAACGAGGTGGCTCAAAGGATTTGGGTCTACTTGGGCTCCATTTTTGGTGTCAGGTATGATCGCATTAACTCTCTTAGGGGGGCTATGGAGGCCTGGCTTCTAAGCTCAACTACGGGTGGGCATGTTAGACACCTGGTTCTTGTTGCTACCTTATACGCGCTATGGGTGGCGAGGAACGAGAGTAAGCACGAGGGGGCTCCCTATCGTTATGATAGGATCATGCATCGCATTGTTCGCACTGTCTATCTTTGGTGCGGTGCTGGGTTTGGCTCCTATGATCGTTGGAAAGGTAATCATGAGGTGGCTCGTACATGGGGCTTGTTTATTTTGGCTAAGACTAACAAACCACCTAGATTAGTTGGCTGGACTCGTCCTCCTAGAGGCAAGTCCAAGCTCAACGTTGATGGCTCTTTCAGTTTGTCGGGGTGTGGCTCGGGCGGGGTATTGAGGGGTGACGATGGTCATCTCATTGTGGCAGTTGCGATCCCTATCCTCGCTAGTTCTTCGTTTGAGGCTGAGGTTGAGTCTATGGTCGTGGTTTTGAGGTGGTTCATTGAGCACGCTTATGGGGGTTTCCTGGTGGAGACGGATTCATTACAGCTGGTGCAGGCTTTACAGCACACTGGGGGTCCTTGGCATTTGAGGTCTAGGATTCTGCTTATTAGGAGATTGCTTGAGTACTTGCAGTCGGAGCTTGGTCATGTTTGGAGGGAGCGGAATCATGCTGCAGACTACATGGCCAAGCACGCGGTGGTGCACAGTACCAGCTTCTCATGGAGACCGGGAGAGGAGACATCACAGTTCCGCGCTTTGATCAGATTGGAGCAGATTGGTCTCCCTTACATTCGGAGGACTAGATGATTGTCCCCTTTCTTTATTTGCTAACATCGTTTGGTTTGATATGGCTTGCAGGTGGTCCTTGGGCGTATTGTTTCATCTAATGTCGACTTCAAATGGGGGGGGGTACATCTATAGCAACTGTCTCCCGGGAGCTATATATGTTAATGCCCTCTTGATCTCCTGGATAGGAGTGACGGAACCTCTAGAGGTTGATTGTGTTCATTTTGCAGGTGCATGAGTTATGGAGGCTTTTGCTGTGGACTAGATTGATAGGCGACGGCCACATTTGCACTTCATATGTTTAGGGGTCGTCTGCCTGGGATATGGTCTGAGCGTGATATTACAGATGGAGCTATTGCCTGAGCCAGAGAGAGATAGAGACGTTGCATTATCTCTGATGGCATAGCTATTTATAGATTGACTTGCTGAGCGCGCTCCCATTGTTTCTTTGAGCGCATATGTATACTTTCAGGGGCTCTCCTATTATGGGTTTTGAGTGTTTTCTAGCGCTTGATCCGGGGGTATGGCTGGGACATCCTCTATTCCTATTTTCCAGCTTGCTGTTGGGCAAGGTTCTCTTACCACAGGGATGGGGGGTTTGATGTGGCAAGTGCATACACTCTTGCAGAGATGCAGGAGGGGGGGATGGAGGGTGTATGCGCCCCATGCAGTGGTTTGGAGACTTGGTCCTTGTCCTGAGGCTTGCTGGGGGCAGGGTTCTCTTACCGCAGGGATGGGGGGTTTGACGTGGTAAGTGCATACACTCTTGCAGAGATGCAGGAGGGGGGGTTGAAGAGTGTATGTATCCCATGCAGCGGTTTGGAGACTTGGTCCTTGTCCTGGATAGGAGTTTTGGGGTCTCTCTTTGCCTTCTATCTTGCTAGACTTCCTAAAATTCCATTACGGAGGGCTCTATTTCATTTTCTTCGCTTACATTGATTACTGATGCGATGCGCTCGCGAGACCTTGTATTTGTTTTATTTGAATGGTAACATGTAACCCCTGTTGGGTGTTGTTTAAAAAAAAAAAAAAAAAAAAAAAAAAAAAAAAAAAATTAGATATTACAACACCCAAAGAAAAAAAAGACAAAAAGGACGATTTAGAACCTTAAAACCCTAAACGAAAAAATAAGACGAAATGCCACGTTTTGTGTTATTCATCAAATAAAGTGGCAACGAATGTTAAATAAATAATGGACGGATTATCAAAAGTGTTATCGAATTACATATTACAACACCCAAAGACAAAAAAGGCAAAAAAGGACGAATTTAAGAACCTTAAAACCCTAAAACGAAAAAATAAGACGATAATGCCACGTTTTGTGTTATTCATCAAATAAAAGTGGCACGAATGTTAAATAAATAATGGACGGATTATCAAAACTGTTATCAAATTACATATTACAACACCAAAGACAAAAAAAGACAAAAAAAGACGAATTTGAGAACCTTAAACCTTAAACGAAAAAATAAGACGAATGCCACGTTTTGTGTTATTCATCAATAAAGTGGCACGAATGTTAAATAAATAATGGACGGATTATCAAAATGGTTATCAAATTACATATTACAACACCTAAACACAAAAAAGACAAAAAATGACGAATTTGAGAACCTTAAAACCCTAAACGAAAAAATAAGACGAAATGCCACGTGTTTGTGTTATTCATCAAATAAAGTGGCACGATGTTAAATAAATAATGGACGGATTATCGTGTTATCCAAATTACATATTACAACACACAACAGAGAGGACGAATTTGACAACCTTAAAAAACGAAAAAAATAAGACGAAAATGCCCACGTTTTGTGTTATTCATCAAATAAAATACATGAATGTTAAATACATAATGCAACGGATTATCAAAAGTGTTATCAAATTACATATACTACACCCCAAGACAAAAAAGACAAAAAAAGGACGAATTTAAGAACCTTAAACCCTAAACGAAAAAAAACTAAGACGAATGCTACGTTTTGTGTATTCATCA